>CM064882.1:28404476-28521975 GCA_003313485.2 Penstemon barbatus
TGTCCTGCAAGCCAGCTGTATGGCTAGTATTTATTGTAATAAATGCGAAACTATTCAATTTCGATTAATAAATGCACTTTATTAAATGGTCATCTTTATCTTATGTAATAATTATCTATGCATAAGGATAGAAGTCCTTAGATCACAGGGCTATGGGACAACCCGTGGACTGATTTCTAAGGCCGTGATCTAGAACATATTCAAGAGTCGTAGAATCCAATCGAGATAGGACATCGTTGGATTCGGTTAGACTCTCACTATTGTGTATACTCCGATGAACTGGAGGACGCTGGGGTCCACGAGCGTGACTGGGATAGTCGATACACATAAGTGGGTGGCTTGCTGGGATGGCAAGCGCACTGAATACCCCAATTAGGAAATAACTCACCATGGAAGCGGTAGTCGCATATCGGGGTTGAAGTTATTCCAATTTGCAATAGTATACGAGGAACGATCCCTAACAACTTGAGATGATAGGGTTTATCTGGTGCGAGAACGTCTATGCTTTGATATGAGTTCCGACTGACTGAGGATCACCAGAAAGTCTCTGTGGACTCACATTGGGTTTAGAGGAACTCGTATGCAGATTCATATCATCAACAAAGGATCCGTTGACCCGACTTGATAGGTTGGGAAATTCTCCTATGGATTTCTGTGAGAAATTAATTCTGGTAAAATCCTTGGCCAAGGTATCTAACGACTTTATGTAAGTAGCTCATAAAGATTAAGTCAAAGAGAATTTATTTCGAGACCAGAGTACATAAGGTCAAGACAAAAGAAAAGGGAATCCGATGAAAGACCATACCCTTAAGTCTCGACTGGGAGATTGATCGATGGAGAGATTTTGTCGTATATGGAAATTGTAAATGATAAAAGGTTCACTAAATTAATTCACCAGTGATTGGGCTCCATGGGCTTGTGACTGGACATCGACCGTGGAGTGTGGGAGAATTCCCAAATTAGCAGGGGTGATAATTTTGGAATGATTAATCGACAGAGTGTTCGATTAATTTAGAGTATTAATTGCTCGAGTAATTAAATAATATTTAATTATAACCCGCGGCCAATTATGTGGTGAACCTACGGGGGCATACACAATACACATGAAGCGAAAGCGAGGAAACAAGAACGAACGAGTCGACTGGGTCGACTGAGTCAAAATCGACTGGGTCGATTAAATGGGTGGGTCGACTGGGTCGACCCATGTGGAACGAAATTGGATCCAATTGGAATTGGATCAAGATTATAAATTAAATTGGAATTTAATTTATGAGTAAATTAATTAATTAGGATTTAATTAATTAATGGAATAATTAATTAATTAGACTTGGAGTTTAATTAATTAATTGGGAGATGATTTAATTAATTGGGCTATTTAATTGGGAGATTAAATAAAGCCCTGAAAGATTAATTAATATGGGCCATGAATTAATTAGAAGACTTAGTCTTCTAATTAAAGAGGGCCATGGCCCATGTAGGAGAATTAGTATCCTAATCCTAGTAGGATTAGGTTTTATGAGATATCTATAAATAAGAGACTAGGTCTCATATCTCACATACAACTCCACAAGAAAATCAAGAAAAGCAAAAATTCTCTCCCTCTCCCTCTTGTGATCGGCCGAACTCACTTCCACTTTGGAAGAATTTTCGTCTTCGATTCTTCGTTCCAAAGTTGTTCTAAAACCTAGATATTAATATACCCTATGTTCCAGTTGATTAGGATATATTAATTTTTCGTGATATTGTGGTGTATCAACTCGTAGAGGCGCAACACGTGGGGCGCTAATCAAAGGTGTGGGTCGATCTTACCGGGGCAGAGTTCAGAGCTCATCTTGCTAGCCGAGGATTTGCAAGGAGACAGGTATAAACGAGAAAACTTATACTGTCGTTTATTTATATTCATATATATACAACTAGAGAGTATCCTGGCAAGATTCTTTAAGAGGCCCTAGAAAAAATTTTATATTCCGCTGTGCATAGGGCTGTTTTTCTTACCGAATCCCAACAGTGGTATCAGAGCCAACTCTAGGCTTTGTATATATATGAATTTGCGAATTCTGTGTTTATTAAATCATATGTTTGATTTATGTGGATAGTTCTTTAACTATGAATGTTTTAGGACTTTATTGTTAACTTAGAGTTAATTGGTAATTTTAGATTCGTATTTTTATCATGTTATTTTTAATTTTGGATTGTGATTTAATTGGGACTATTTTTAATTAAATCATAAAAGTAATCAAATCAAAAAAAAAAAAAAAAAGATTTATTAGACCCAACCCTGCGGTGGCACGCGGCGGTGCGCGGCAGCGCACCGCGGCAGGGCGACCACCGCAAGCCGCGACATGCGGCGGCGTGCGGACAGCACGCTGTCCGCACACGCTGCGCACAGCAGCAGCTCAAGGGCTGCTGTTCGCGCGCTGCTGTGCGCGGCAGCAGGCTGCCACGGCTGCTGCCCGTGGCAGCTCACGCGCTCCTACGGGGCCGCGCGTGGGTTGTCCACGTGGCAGCTCCTGATTGGTTTTGACTGGTCAAATTTTGGTTGGACTCTAATTCTACCTATTTTGAAAATTCTGGAAATTTAGAATTTTGGGAAGATTAGGAAACTTGGAGTTTTGGGATAAGGTAGTTATCTTGTTAGATTTGAACACTACCTTAATTAAACTAATCTAAACAAAATAGGATAATCTTGAGAATCTTGGAGATTTGAGAATATTGGGAAACTTAGAGTTTTGGATAAGGTAAGAATCTTAGAGATTTAGATTACCTTAATTAACCAATCTTAATCAAGATAGGATTTGTAGATTACTTGGAGCTCAAGTAAGAGCTAATTAATCTTAGAGGTTAATTGTTAATTCAAAATTAATTAACTTGGATAAATTTTATGAATTAAAATTAAAGGAGCCGGTAAATTTACATTTTTGCCCTTATGTGATTTTATGCATGTTCTTGATTGAATATGTGGATTGGTCGATTTTGCCCTTAAGCCCTGTGTTGTTTTTGGTTTATTTATTTTTGGGTTGTAATTAAATGGGTCTGATTGGTGCTCTTGCTTGCGCAAACAAATGTAATAGAATAGGACCATTTAAATTATGTAAGCTAGGCTTAGATTAGGCTTGGAGCCGAGAAGACCTCATGAAGACTTGGAGATCCACATGGAGGCCCATTTACCTTGGAGGACATGGAGGCCCAATTCATTATATGGAGGCCCAATCAAGCTGGATATTACAAGAAGGCCCATGATGTATGGGTTTGAAAATTGTAACAGTTAGAACATTTAATTTTCACCCTAGACTGACCAATTGATTCATCACGTGGCTCGTGATGGATCGCATAGGATGGGCAATCGACCAATCATATCTTGCTAGGTGATGAATGTTTACTTTTTCGCACATTATTCTTTGATGTATGAGATGCATGCTTAGGATAGAAAACGTAAACAAGATAAACATAATCTGATGAGACCTCGCACACTTAGAAACCTCCAATTGAACTTAAAATTCAATTAGAATATTAAATCGAATAACGGGCGCGTATAAATAGTGTCTATGGTCCGAGCCTATCCAATTACTAGGTCTTGGGCATATTGTACGAATATATCTCAATGTCTCACGAGTCGTGGGTCGAGCTATAGGAAGATGATATGTCTATTGCCTCGATGCACGAGTTTAGTGCCAAGGGAGGGGATAGCAAGGTTTTAGGCGCTGTCTCACGAGTCGTGGGGCGTCTAGGATTGAACTATTTCCCTCCACGAGTATTGGACATGATTTAACGCTAGTAAATATGGATGTCTCACGAGTCGTGGGTCCATATCAAAAACCGAGGCTAAATGAACTTAAGGGTTAGCTGCGATGGTTAACCGTCGACATATTCGACCACCAAGTGAATCAAATAGTATGGCCAACGAGTCGTGGGTACTAGGAGATTGCATTTGGGCCTTAAGCCCGCTAGGATATTTTCCCGAAACTTATGTGGGGGCATAAGATTTTGATTAAAATAGTGGGAGTAATTTACAAATAAAAACCATGTTTGTAAATTGTGCATTTTAAATTAATCTTTCGCGTATTTATTTCTTCTCTCGTCGTTTTGTAGATATAATGTCTAAGAATCCAATTTCCATCATACTTGAACAAAACAAATTAACTGGACCCAACTTCCATGACTGGGTCAGGAACCTTAAGATCATTCTCGCTTCTGAAAAGCGAGGTTTTGTCCTTGATGGGCCCCCTCCCGAACTTGTTAAGGATGCCGATGATACTGAGAAAGAAGCCGTGGATTTATGGCTTGACGATGACTTGCAGTCACGTTGTCTCATGTTGGCATCCATGTCGAATGAGCTTCAAAAGCAGCACGAGCATATGAAGTCTTCTTTTGAAATCTACACGCACCTGAATGGTTTATTTGGGGTGCAAAGTAGATATGAGCGGTATGAAACTGCTAAGACTTTGCAACAAACGAGGATGGCTGAAGGTGCTGATGTTCGATCTCACTGCATCAAGATGATTGGGCTTATTGAAAAGCTTGGTCATCTTGACGTAAAGATGGACAAGACCTACTGCCAGGATATAATCCTCCAATCGTTGCCAAGATCATTCGAGCAATTCGTAGTGAACTACAACATGCACAAGATGAATGTTGAACTTCACGAGTTGGCTAATATGCTCGCCACTGCCGAGGCTTCCATGAAAAGAGAGAAGCCATTGATGGTTGCTACCTCAACCCAATCCAAGTCCAAAAGGACAAAGAAAGGGAAGGGGAAAGGAAATGCTTCTTCAAGCAAAGGCAAAGCACCATCTGGGCCCATAGGGAAGGGAAAGAAGCGTAAAGCTTCGTCTGGTGAACAAAAATGTTTCTACTGCAAGAAACCTGGACACTGGAAGAGAAACTGCAAAGAGTTCTTGGAGAGCTCGAAAGGTATATTCCTTGTTGAAGTTAATTTATCAATTAACTGTGCATCATGGGTGCTAGACACTGCTTGTGGTTCTCATCTTTGTAATGATTTACAGGTGATGGGAGCAACAAGGCCACTTAGGCCAGGGGATTGGATCCTGAGATTTGGCAATGGAGCTAAAGCTGCTGCCGAGGCCATAGGCGAAGTGGAGTTAGATTTAGGTGGTAATAAATTAGTCCTTAGGAACGTTCTTTATGTACCTGGTTTGGTGAAAAACATTATTTCAATTCCTGTTTTGGATAATGAAGGTTTTAATTTTACTATTAATAAAGGTTCCTTTTCGTTATTCATGAATGATAATATGTTTTTCACTGGTACATTAAAAGATGGACTATATACCATTGAACCACCTAAGTTAGTGATGCATGTACAACAAAACAAAAGGAAACAAGATAATGAAATATCTGCCCAATTATGGCACGCTCGACTTGGACATATATCTAAGTCAAGGATTCAAAAGTTAGCATCATCTGGCGCGATTGAAATCAATCGCATTGATGAAATGCCAACATGTGAACCATGCTTAAAGGGTAAAATGGCTAAGTTGCCGTTTAAGGGAAACCCTGAGCGAGCCAAGCAAACATTGGACTTGATACATACTGAAGTATGTGGACCACTGAGAAAAAGCGCCCGAGGTGGCTATGACTACTTCATCACTTTCACTGACGACCTTAGTCGTTATGGATACGTGTTCTTGTTGAAACACAAGTCTGAAGCCTTTGAGAGATTCAAAGAATTCAAGATGGAAGTAGAGAATCAACTTGGTCATACGATAAAGGCTCTTCGTTCTGACCGAGGTGGAGAATTTCTTAGTAACGAATTTCTGAATTATCTTGTAGAGCATGGAATATTATCGCAGTGGACTCCTCCTGCAACACCCCAATTAAATGGAGTAGCAGAGAGAAGGAATCGAACATTGATGGACATGGTTCGATCCATGATGAGTGCCACTGACTTACCTCTTTCATTTTGGGGACATGCCCTCCTCACGGCAACGAAGATACTGAATATGGTACCTTCGAAATCCGTAGAAAAGACACCATACGAACTATGGTTTGGCAAGGCACCCTCATACGCATTCATGCGCATATGGGGATCTCCCGCTTACGTTAAAAAGCTAGTGGGAGATAAGTTGGAAACTAAATCCACTTTGTGCAAATTCGTGGGGTATCCAGAAAACTCAATAGGATACGAGTTCTACGATCCTACAAGACAAACAACGTTTGTCTCGAGGAACGCTCACTTCTTGGAGAAGGATTTCTTGGTGGACAAGAAAGAAAATAACGTAGAACTAGATGAGGTCACTGAAGCTGAAAAGGCCTTAGAGGTCGATCAAGCTGACCCGTCACCACAGGCAGTGGGAGAACAAGAGCATGAAAGTGCACCAGAAAGTACACCGATACTTCGTAGGTCAGAAAGACAACGTAGAGAACCCGAGAGGTACTACGGTCTGCTGCATGAGACTGGACAGTCTCTAACCGACCCAAGGACTTACGAAGAGGCTATCCTAGACATAGACTCGGGAAAGTGGCGCGAAGCCATGGAATCCGAACTGGACTCCATGCACTCAAACAAGGTCTGGGACTTGGTAGATCCACCAGTGGGAGTGGCTCCCGTGGGTTGCAAGTGGATCTATAAGCGAAAGCTTGGAGTGAACGGAGAGGTAATAACCTACAAGGCGCGACTAGTGGCAAAATGATACACTCAAAGACCAGGTATCGACTTTGAGGAGACCTTCTCGCCCGTCGCAATGCCCAAATCCATTCGGATCTTGCTGGCCATAGCTGCGTGGTATAACTACGAGATATGGCAGATGGATGTAAAGAATGCCTTTCTCAATGGAGACATTGATAAGGAGATCTACATGGAGCAACCAAAAGGATATGCATCCAAAGGAGATGAACACAAGGTGTGCAAACTCCAGAGGTCCATTTATGGACTGAAGCAAGCTTCCCGAAGTTGGAACATTCGTTTCGAAGAGACAATCCAAACTTTTGGATTCATCAAGAACATGTTCGAACCTTGCGTGTACAAAAAGATCAGTGGGAGTACAGTTGAATTTTTGGTGCTTTACGTTGACGACATTCTTCTCATTGGAAACAATGTGAAAGCGTTGTCTGAAACTAAAGCATGGTTGTCTACACAATTCTCAATGAAGGATATGGGAGAAGCATCCTTTGTACTAGGTATAAGGATCTACCGAGATAGATCAAAAGGACTGCTGGGCCTCTCCCAATCCCAGTACATAGACAAAATCTTGAAAAGATTTAGTATGGAAGAATCCAAGAGAGGATTGCTTCCAATGAGACATGGGATTGCACTCTCTAAGTCTATGGCCCCAAAGACGCCAGAAGAGAGAAGCAATATGTCTCGAGTACCATATGCATCCGCGATAGGAAGCATAATGTATGGTATGCTATGTACGAGACCAGACGTAGCATACGCTCTAAGCGTTACAAGTCGCTACCAGTCTGATCCAGGTGAGCAGCACTGGATAGCCGTAAAGGCAATTCTGAAGTACCTGAGAAGGACTAAGGAATTGTTCTTGGTATACGGTGGAGGAGAATTGAAATTGGAAGGCTATACAGACTCGAGCTTCCAATGTGATGTAGACGACATCAAGTCGACATCAGGATACGTTTTCTGCCTCAATGGTGGTGCGGTTAGCTGGAAGAGCTCCAAGCAGGAAACAACCGCGGATTCAACCACCGAAGCAGAATACATTGCCGCGAGTGACGCAGCAAAGGAAGGTGTTTGGATGAGGAACTTCATCCAGGAATTGGATGTGATACCTAGCATCGCTGAGCCCATTACTATCTTCTGTGATAACAATGGGGCAATAGCGCAAGCAAAGGAGCCGAGATCTCATCAGAAATCCAAGCACGTACAAAGACGATACCATGTGATAAGAGATATCATTGGTAGAGGAGACATTAAGATGGAACGTGTCGACTCAGAAGATAATACGACGGACCCGCTAACGAAGCCTCTGCCTCAAAAGGCATTTGAGAAACATCTGCATAAGATGGGACTCAAGAACATAAAAGACTGGCTTTAGGACAAGTGGGAGATTGATAGAAATAGTGTCCTGCAAGCCAGCTGTATGGCTAGTATTTATTGTAATAAATGCGGAACTATTCAATTTCGATTAATAAATACACTTTATTAAATGGTCATCTTTATCTTATGTAATAATTATCTATGCATAAGGATAGAAGTCCTTAGATCACAGGGCTATGGGACAACCCGTGGACTGATCTCTAAGGCCGTGATCTAGAACATATTCAAGAGTCGTAGAATCCAATCGAGATAGGACATCGTTGGATTCGGTTAGACTCTCACTATTGTGTATACTCCGATGAACTGGAGGACGCTGGGGTCCACGAGCGTGACTGGGATAGTCGATACACATAAGTGGGTGGCTTGCTGGGATGGCAATCGCACTGAATACCCCAATTAGGAAATAACTCACCATGGAAGCGGTAGTCGCATATCGGGGTTGAAGTTATTCCAATTTGCAATAGTATACGAGGAACGATCCCTAACAACTTGAGATGATAGGGTTTATCTGGTGCGAGAACGTCTACGCTTTGATATGAGTTCCGACTGACTGGGGATCACCAGAAAGTCTCTGTGGACTCACATTGGGTTTAGAGGAACTCGTATGCAGATTCATATCATCAACAAAGGATCCGTTGACCCGACTTGATAGGTTGGGAAATTCTCCTATGGATTTCTGTGAGAAATTAATTCTGGTAAAATCCTTGGCCAAGGTATCTGACGACTTTATGTAAGTAGCTCATAAAGATTAAGTCAAAGAGAATTTATTTCGATACCAGAGTACATAAGGTCAAGACAAAAGAAAAGGGAATCCGATGAAAGACCATACCCTTAAGTCTCGACTGGGAGATTGATCGATGGAGAGATTTTGTCGTATATGGAAATTGTAAATGATAAAAGGTTCACTAAATTAATTCACCAGTGATTGGGCTCCATGGGCTTGTGACTGGACATCGACCGTGGAGTGTGGGAGAATTCCCAAATTAGCAGGGGTGCTAATTTTGGAATGATTAATCGACAGAGTGTTCGATTAATTTAGAGTATTAATTGCTCGAGTAATTAAATAATATTTAATTATAACCCGCGGCCAATTATGTGGTGAACCTACGGGGGCATACACAATACACATGAAGCGAAAGCGAGGAAACAAGAACGAACGAGTCGACTGGGTCGACTGAGTCAAAATCGACTGGGTCGATTAAATGGGTGGGTCGACTGGGTCGACCCATGTGGAACGAAATTGGATCCAATTGGAATTGGATCAAGATTATAAATTAAATTGGAATTTAATTTATGAGTAAATTAATTAATTAGGATTTAATTAATTAATGGAATAATTAATTAATTAGACTTGGAGTTTAATTAATTAATTGGGAGATGATTTAATTAATTGGGCTATTTAATTGGGAGATTAAATAAAGCCCTGAAAGATTAATTAATATGGGCCATGAATTAATTAGAAGACTTAGTCTTCTAATTAAAGAGGGCCATGGCCCATGTAGGAGAATTAGTATCATAATCCTAGTAGGATTAGGTTTTATGAGATATCTATAAATAAGAGACTAGGTCTCATATCTCACATACAACTCCACAAGAAAATCAAGAAAAGCAAAAATTATCTCCCTCTCCCTCTTGTGATCGGCCGAACTCACTTCCACTTTGGAAGAATTTTCGTCTTCGATTCTTCGTTCCAAAGTTGTTCTAAAACCTAGATATTAATATACCATATGTTCCAGTTGATTAGGATATATTAATTTTTCGTGATATTGTGGTGTATCAACTCGTAGAGGCGCAACACGTGGGGCGCTAATCAAAGGTGTGGGTCGATCTTACCGGGGCAGAGTTCAGAGCTCATCTTGCTAGCCGAGGATTTGCAAGGAGACAGGTATAAACGAGAAAACTTATACTGTCGTTTATTTATATTCATATATATACAACTAGAGAGTATCCTGGCATGATTCTTTAAGAGGCCCTAGAAAAATTTTTATATTCCGCTGTGCATAGGGTTGTTTTTCTTACCGAATCCCAACAAGAACTTGGAATGCAGTCAACCTAAGGAGATACTATGGACGTTGATAAGCGTCGTCTGAACATCGATTTAAATTTTAATTTGTTATTTTTATTTTTGCGTAATGTTTTTCCTCTTTAAACCATTTGTTATAATTTAAAATAATAAAAGCTTTTGCTTATTTCTTCAAATATTGTTTCGATATTACAATTAAAGTTTTTAGAAAAAGCTATTGCTTAACAAAAATTAAAGGTTAAAACCAATAATTGGTAAAAAAAACCTAAGTGTAAAATGAGTAAAACCGATTGGGTCGGTAAACACTCATCTCCAATTCTCGAATTAAAAAGGTTAAAACCAATAATTGGTAAATAACCTAAGTGTAAAATGAGTAAAATCGATTGGGTCGGTAAACACTCATCGATCTCCAATTCTCGAATCAAAAAGGTTAAAACCAATAATTGGTAAAAAAAAACCTAAGTGTAAAATGAGTAAAACCGATTGGATCGGTAAACACTCATCGATCTCCAATTCTCGAATCAAAAAGGTTAAAACCAATAATTGGTAAGAAAACCTAAGTACAAAAAGAGTAGAACCGATTGGATTGGTAAATACTCATCAATCTCCATCCATTCGAAAGATCTGGGTCGAATAAACAATATAACATGTACTCACCATTTATCTAAGCAGCAAAACAAAATTATGCACGGAAGATATGGAAAAATTGAAATTTTATTAAAGTCATTCTTACAAATACACGATTACATCTTTTGCTTTACAGAATGCTACAAAACAGAAAGTCGTAACTAACATGTTGAAGCTTTCACGACAATGTCCATGGAAACATCAATTTCCTCCCTAGTACCTCGACCTTCTTCTTCGACCACCTTAGAAGCATGCTGCTGAGGATGGTCGACTTCTTTGGTTCGATGGCCAAGCTCGAAAGATCGATTCCTGTTTTAATCGAATTAACCTCCAAAAATCCTGATAGCTTTTGTAGTTATTCGACCAAAACGAGACCCCGCTTGGATCGTCGCTAAAGTGAAAATCTACCAGCATATCCCGACATTGGGGCACTTCGGAAGTAACCTCAAGAACGAAGATGCTGAGTAGATCCGGACCCTCCATGTACTGATCAAATCCCTCCGACCCCAACTGTAGAAAACTAAAACTGAGACCGACATGGGATTTGTCAGTACTAGGTAGGGCGCTAATGGGACTCGTCAGCACTAGGCAATATGAAAGACAGGTAATCGCGACAAGCATGTTCATAGTAATGTGTTTTTTTAAAGGTTATCGGATCAGTTGGCAGAACCAAGTCAAAGAAAACTGTATTTCCCATCTTTGGGCTATGATTAAAAAATGGTAAATGAGATGTTGCCTTTTATAGGCATAACAAGGTTGATCCTACGGATAGGAAAATATTAGATCAACGGCGATAAATAGAAAAATTTGATTTATCAACTTCCCATATTTATGGCAAGTTAATTGGAACGGTCGCATTCATTGTCGAGAACCCAACTCGATAAATTGGGAGCTTGGTCAGGATGCGTCATCATATTATGATCGATTCCCGACGAGTTAACAGGTGATATACTTTATTTACGACTGCCTAACACAAAGGTAAGATCGAGGTCGAAAAATAAGATGAAAATCCCCTCAGGATATAACCTATCGGAATAGCTTGGAGAAGAGGTAATAATGCTTGAACGAAAGAACATATTATTGACACAAGGAATTACAAGGAAAGTCCAAAACTTCTAAGATAATTACATGTTTTAAGGAACATACTATGGACACCCATATTAGGAAAGCCAGAATAAAATCCAGCTTTTCTCTTAGCTCGGAAAAACCTCCCAGAGTATAAGGAGCAGCAGTAATTTCTCTAGCAGATCTTCGATATCGTCATTGCCTAATATTCCAGCAGAGTGCATTGAGAGATCTTGGGACGCTAGACCAACAGGATGAGTCTATATTTTCCAATTCCACCCATACCAAGCAAATTATATTATGAATTTTATGTGGCAAGTAGGGTGGTTGTATAATTCTGGGATAATGGAAGTAACATATTATGAATAGATTTGTTCTTCAGAAATTTGGATGCAGTACTGTTAATATATTAAAGAGCAGATTCATTCTTAAGATATTTGAAAGCAGAAGTGAAGACCTTTATATAGGTTTTCAGAAGACAGAGTCATGTCGGAGATCTCCGACCTGCAGCGTATGAATTTCGACAAAAATACAGAATTGAGTATCTCGACAAGAAATTGAATATGGATTTCGACAAAGACAATAATTGAGTATCTCGATAAGAAATATCGAATTCATAAGATAAATACGAAATTCATAAACATTTGACAAGGAATGGACACAAGAGAGTAAAAACAAAGTAATTTTATTACATTCAACGATATTACAAAATCAGAATCACTTTCCTATTACATTAGAATCTACAACTATTACAGAAGACTAAGGGTGTTTTCTTGACTACGATGATCGATCTCAGAGTTGTTGCATGTACTTCTCGACACAGGCTCCTTGATTATGAAGTATCCTCCTTGATCAAAAAAGGACACTACCCCTTAAAAACACATCCCATACAAGGGAGAACCGGCATATTCAACAAGGAGTTTTTCAAGGACGCCGGACGGAGAAAATTGTAACAACATTCACCTATCACTTAGAAAGTATCCGCCTTCATCGAAGGAAGTACCAAGGAAGGGAAGTGTTGCCCCTTTTAATGAACTGACCAGTTTTCGGTTAAAACTGAATTTTGATATAGAGGATCCCCTAGTAAAAGATGAATCCTCCATTTTCCAATTCCACCCAAACCAAAGTGAAGAAGATCTTCAAAGATAATTAATCGCCCTTTGGTTCGACAAAAAATTTCATGAGATGATTCTTCAAGTGCGAAAATAAAGAATGATATGGAATTATTAGAATCCATCTTAAAGAATTTGGATGAACTCCCATGAAGATAATTAATATAAATATGAATAACTTTGTTATTATGAGGAGGAAGAAGAAATGTCGCATCCTTCGAACAAAGCGCCAATTTTAATGTGACTTTTTATATTCCCTAAGGCTTATGTCTAGTCGACGGAGGTATACTACCGTATTCCGATATAAAGGATAATGGACGTAATATGCACATGAGATTTACTCGATATTGATGATCGACAAAAGTAATACTCATAAAATGGGCAACATATTCGGGTTCATTTACTACAAAAAAAAAAAACAGAGAGAGAGAGAGAGAGAGAGAGAGAGAGAGAGAGGGAGAGAAGCAACCAGACTATTGTTTCTACTGAACTACTGCTGGTCCGAACCAGAAGGCCTAGTCAAAGAGATTCGCCTCGGAGTCCCTAGAAAGGCCATCAGCTCATCCTGGCGCTTCTGGTATCCCTGTTCAAAACCTTCGTCGAAGGCACCTCGTCGGGAATCCTCTTGCGCTTGCTGAATGCGAGACTCGGTTGCGCTTTCTAGATTGTTGTTCAGTTGAGCCAAATCATCTCTCTCCTTCTGAAGAGCCTCTTTCTCAGCAAGCAGCTTCTCAACTTCATCAGCAAGAAGTTGCTTATTAAGTGAAGTGGCCCGATGAGAGCTGATCTCATTCTCGAGTCGACCTTTCAGAATCTCTTTGCTAAGCCAAGAATCGTAGTTCTGAAGGCCTAGCTGCAGTACCAAATGTTTTCCCTGAGCACTTGATAGACAAATTAGTAAGAAATCAAAGAATGAAATATCCATAAGTAAGGAACAAAGTGGAGAGATTACCTGCTCATAGTGTTTAAAGATAGACTGAACAAGGCGTAGACTAGACATATTCTCATATTTCTTCAGCTCGCCAGGAAGGATGGTATTGAACCCAAGATTCAAGGATAACGGATCGGGTTCACAAGTCCCGGGGTAGATGGAGTCGGAAGGGATCCCGTCGGGATGACGAGTGTTGGACTCCGTAATATCATAGACCTGCTCCCGGATACAACGATCGTCCAGCTGCAGAGGGGAGCCTGTCGGATTAGGACTCGCCATAACAGTTTTTCCTGAAGCAGAGTAACGAACATGAGGCTCAGCCCAATGATCCGTTTGGCCCTAGGAAGAGGTCCCAGCCTCAGCGGAGGAAGAAACAAGCATGGTGGTGGTGGTATCAACAAAAAGGAAATTGGTATAATTGTTCGTAGTGGACCGCTCGAGGGAGCTACCCAAAGGCGGATCTGAAGCATGGTCACCACCAACCAGCACGTTCGCGCTTCCTGACCAGCCCTGACTGGTAGCAAACTCAGCAGCCGAATTATCCCTATGAATCTCAGTTTGAACATGATCTTGAGAAACATGCTCGAAAAAAGGGAGGGAGGTAGAAATTTCGATCTCCAGAAGCAGAATCTCCAAAGGCAACCCGCCTGGGAGAAGGTCTTCTTAGAATATTCGAGGTAGGAGGAGGGCTCGAACGAATGTCTTGTTGAATAGTTGATGAATGAGTTATTGGGCTCGGAGGGTTTTCTGCCCTACTCAAAGAGAGGGTAGACGTATGAGCCCTCGAGCTAGCAGCTGCTCGGGGTTCAGAAGGTTCGGAGGTAGGGCCCTCAGTACGAGGTCTCTTCTTGGCTATGACGTTTCTCGAAGGATCTCGCGAAGTGCGTTTGGAAGTATTCGAGAAAAGAGAACTCATTCTCGAAGAGTTAAAGGAAAGATTGAAAAATCGAGGGGAGTGCTCGAACAACTCGAGAGAATATTTTATCTAAGTAGGGATGCGCGGTAAATTAGTGAGAACTTTTTACCCCTGTATTTATACTAAAGGAAAAGACGGGACGGTCCCTGAAGGAGGCGCGAAAAACATATTCAAAAATATGATGTAGTTGTCGATTAATCAGTTCGACGAAATATGATCCGATAAAGGAAATACATTAAGCAATAAAGACTTATGTCTAAATTAGCTTGTATAGTTAAAAGGATAAAAAGTATACAGATTTGCGAGGAGTACATTATACAAGAAAATTAATATAGATAATACAAAATTAACATATCATTCATCCAAGCTTTTTCAAGGTTCTTGATCAGTATTCCCCTCATGATGGGCACCCGCTTCATCTTCCTCATCTCGAGGACTAATCGCACGACCAGCTCCAGAAGTACCCTCACCGTCGGCTTTTGGAGGATCTTCATCATGAGGGGGCACTGGCAAAGGAACCCCAAGCTCCTTCACCAGATGTGACCAACGAATATGCTCATACTCAACGGTTAGAACATCCTCAGGAGAATACTACTGGCCATTCCGACCTCTCCTGACATGAATAGCTTTGAAGTACTCTTCTCTGCGGTCTTCGATCAGTTTGAGGGCCACCAGTTGATGAACAACTTTCTTGAAAGTACTCTCTAAGAGCGGTCTGACCATCTCATGGACCAGGGCGGTATGAACTGGAGATGAAATGAATCCCCTAATGACCTTCTCTTTAGGGTCAATACCAGCTCTGTTAATCAAGTCGTCAAGGTCTTCATCCTCTTCCTGCTCATCGAGGCGAGCTCGAAGACGCGTGATCTGAGACTCAAGCTCACTGACTCTGGTCGCATGCTGAACTTGCTGATCTTCTAGCTCCCTAGCCAACTGACTTGCTCGTTCATGGGCCCGAGTAGCCTCCATGACAGTATTGATTGTGTGAGGATTGTATGTCTCCATATTTGGATTGCCATCAGAACCAGGTTGTTATCCTCTTCCTGCTCATCGAGGCGAGCTCGAAGACGCGTGATCTGAGACTCAAGCTCACTGACTCTGGTCGCATGCTGAACTTGCTGATCTTCTAGCTCCCTAGCTAACTGACTTGCTCGTTCATGGGCTCGAGTAGCCTCCATGACAGTATTGATTGTGTGAGGATTGTATGTCTCCATATTTGGATTGCCATCAGAACCAGGTTGTTGGGAGGAAGACGAAGAAGGTCCGGCCCTGGTTAACCTTTGCTCTAAGTCCCCACTGTTTGGAGAAGTACCTTGTTCTTCTCATCCAGAAATTGACACTGTTGTTTTAGCAATGCCGATTCATACATGGAAGATACCATGAATGCTCCAGTCTGAAAAGAAAGGATATAACTAATTAAAGGGGGTTCTGAATAATAAGTGAAGAAATTGATAATCGTAGAGTATCTTTCCTTACTTTAACGTGGGAGTAAGCAGCCTTAGTCAGCCATTCTAGAGGATCCTTGTCCAGGAAATGCTGCATTTCCCTAGTAAAGATGGTCGAGAGAAGAAGTCGAGCAGCTTTGTCAGCAGCATTCTCCTTATCATCTGATACCAGCGCATCCCGCTCAAAAAATCATGCCGCCCTCCTCCCTAAGAGATGATTTTCCACCATCTAGACTAAGTTAGCTTTTGGGTTTGCATCACCATCCAAAGTAAGGTTCTGACCGGTACGATCATAAACTTGCTTTCTCCTTTTCATTGAAGAATCGGTAAAATTACGCTCAGGCCATGATTTACAACCAAGAATACCGTATGAAGTTCTAAGTGATAACGGAGGATATCCCTGGCCCGTTCTGGTAGTGGATGAAGAGGCTTGAGCCTGGGAAGAGGAAGGCTCAGGAGGAAAATTCTCAGGAACCTCTGGAGTTTCTTCCCTATAATCCTCGAAGTCTTGGTCTTGATATCTTCTCCTCTTGCGAGAATGTCTTTGTTCTATGGGCTAGTTATCAGTAGTCTTAGTAGACTTGGATAGAACCATTTTTCTAGTTTTTGAATGCCTGAACCTTCGACCATAGAAGCTGCCAAAATGAAAAGTGGAGTTACTGAGAATCCTAAGTATGGGAGTAATTATAGTATATAAAAAGGGAAACAAGGAAAGTTACCAAGAGATCGATTAGGAACTGTAAAGGGATAGTTCGGGGAACTTAGCCCAGCCTTCCGAAGAAAAGCCTCTCCCAGTAGAACGGCGCACTGATATTTGTCCGACCTCATCTCCTTTATCATATTCAGTAAACACGGGTCGTCGGGAATCAGTTTGCCTGTAATTTTCCGACCACCAAAGGTCCAATTGGAGCCGTGGTCCCAGGAAAACTCGGAAGGAATAGTTGACCATCTGCCAATGTTTGACGGGTTGGAGGTCGTACGAAGAAATAACTGGATTTCCAGTCGGAATTACTAGAGATGGGAGAATCAAAAATAACACAGCCTGGTCTTTGGCTCACAAAGAAATAATCATGGTTTGAAGAAGTGAAAATGCTAAAACGAAACAATTGAAAAAGGTTGTGAAAGGATGGTTGTAGACATTTGGCAACCATTAAAACGGCAAAGGAAACAACGAAAGCAACGAAATTGGGAACCAATTGAGTCAGAGAAACAGTGAAGGTTGCCAGAATCTCAAGGTGAAGAGGATAAAGTGGAAGTCTGAGACCATGCTGAAAACGGGAGGTATAGAAGGCACGGCAACCCTCGGGGGGGGGGGGGGAGAGTTGACTCTATCATTTGGGGATGGAAGGAAAATTTCAGAACCTTTGGGAAAGAACCGACCATAATTCGTCTGCAGATCGTTCAGCTCTTCCTCCTTATGAATACAAGCGAGGAGCTTGATTTATTCGGAGATTTGAGGGTTGGCACATTTTGTTTTGGTAGCGGCTTTGGCGGCTACCTCCTCATCGGTAAGGATGTCTACCAACAAGGTATCTTTTTCGGGAGGATTTATGTCCACGGTCTCAGCCTGATCAGGAGGGGGACTCTGAGAACCTTTCGGGATGTTAGTGAGGATCACATCGTCAAGGGTCGATGAGTTAGGATCTCTAGAAGTAGAGACCATTTCGAGGATTGTTTGAATAATGATCGAGAAATATATCAGTTACGGATCTTATCGACTTTAAATTTTACTGCGGAGAATTGGAAAGCAGAGAGTAAAAAGTAATTGTGAAAAATAAGTCGGTTATATATATACAAAGTGGAAAGGACACTTTAGCCCCTTAGCGACGATTCTTTTTCCCGCTATCGATAGGAGTGAATCGGCTCCTCTAATTTAAATGATGCCTGTCAACAGGGGTGAAGATACGATTGTTTATGAAACGGTGCACTCTTTTCCTTACTTCAGATTTTTTCCCACAGGATTTTTTCTGGTTAAGGTTTTTAATGAGGCACGATTCATAAATTAATTTAGAGAAATCAACTACTTCTACGAGCTACGACTACATCTTCGCTCGAAGAAATGAGGGAGTACTGATGGGGGCTATTTTACATCCTAAAAGGAAAGTCGAGAAATCGAGAAGAATAAGGTCGGCCCGACTAGATACTCGGCCCAAGTGCAGATCGACTATGAAGGTTGTCTCGACCTAATAAGAGCATCTCAGCAAACTAGCTCCAGACTCCGAAGTCTTTAGGGACATTAATCTGAGTCCAGTTATGGTTATGTTTCCTTGTATAGCTAGGGACAAATATCTATATAAATCCAACACTTACATTGTATTAGGGCACAACAGAGAATATCATACTTACGCCTACACACTTTGTAATACAGGATTAATTCAATAAGAGAGTATTTACTACACATATTACGTACTTCTTCTTTTGTTCTTACGTTGCATATTGTTCATCTTTGAGTTGATCCATCTTGAGTAACTTAACTAAGCCAGTAAATTATATTAAAACTAGTTTTGATCATATTATTATTGATATTGCTGAACTTAACGAAATTCGGTAAAATCAAAGTGCATTTATTACCGTTGAGGTGATTTGTCTGATCACATCCACTCAGCTGATCGAAGTCTCTCGTCTGATGAACACTCGGCTGATCCCAAACTGAACAAATCTGTTGAGTCAGCTGAATTTCACCAATCTGATTTCCTTCTTCAGCAACAATTCGGTAGTCTCCTCGACCATAAATTTTGACCCTTCTGATTTGTCTTCTTTTCACCAATCTGATTTCCTTCTTCAGCAACAGATCAGTAGTCTCCTCGACCATAAATTTTGACCCTTCTGATTTGTCTTCTTTTTGCTTGGTCAAAATTCTTATAAGGGATTTGCTAAGCTTCCATTACTTAGTTTGTCTTGATATTTTGGAAATCATCAAAACCTCCATTTAATATTAGTCTTCATATTCATCATCATCCAACACCATTGAAGAACCATTTTGATTGACTTTTCAACTTATCATCCTTACAGAAAAACCTCTAAGGTTATTTTCCTTCAAAGAGGATACATTCCTCTTCTTCCATCTCTTGAGCCATTAGAGGCCTTTCAACGAGATGTTCTAACTTCCCATTTAAGGGAGATTTCTTGTTTGCCTTCAACAAAATTTGGGCTTTAGAAACATCCTCAACCCATTGGTGAAACTTATCACCTTTCTTATTTGAAGAGTAACTTCGAAAAAGGCAGCTTGGTAAAATCTATCACCATTCTAGTCGAAGCATAACTTCAAAAGGATAACCAATGAAATCTTTGTAAGGAGATGAGTCATTGCTTGGACTCGAGAATAATTCTCATGTTTTGAAGTCATTCAAAATTCATTTGGGTTCAGTCAATTTATTAGATTCAAGTATGATGGTAAATATTCTAGGATATATCACTTATGAAAAACTATCATAAACATGACGATAAAAGAAATAAATACTTGGCAGATTAACATCAATGCATAATTTACAAACATGGTTTTTATTTGTAAATTACTCACACTATTTTTATCGAATACTTATGCCCCTACATAAGCTTCGGAAAATAAGAATTTCCTAATGGGCTCAAGGCCCAAATGCAATCGTCAGTACCCACGACTCGTTGGCCATATCAATTGATCCACTTGGTTGGCGAACATGTCGTCGGTTAACCATCGCAGCTAACCCTTGAGTTCATTTAGCCTCGTTTTCCAGTGTGGACCTACGACTCGTGAGACATCCATTCCTACTCGCGTTAAATCATGTTCAATACTCCTGAAGAGAAATACTTCAAAATCCTAGAGGCCCCACGACTCGTGAGACAGAGCCTAGAACCTTGATATCCCCTTCCTTGGCACTAAACTATGCAACAAGGCAATGCACATACCATCTTCCTATAACTCGACCCACGACTCATGAGACATCGAGATATATTCATACGATATGCCTAAGACCTAGTAATTGGATAGGCTCGGACCATAAACACCATTCTATGCACCCGTTTTACGATTTAATATTATAATTGAATTTAGGTTCAATTGGAGGTTTTATGAAAAGTTCAAGAGCGAGGTCTCATCAGATTATCAATTATCTTGTTAACGTTTTTCTATCCTAAGCATGCATCTCATACATCAAAGAATAATTACAAAAAAGTAAACATTAATCACCTAGCATTGCACATACAATTGATCGATTGTCCATCCTATGCGATTCACGAGCCACATGATGGACCAATTGGTAAGTCCAGGGTTAAACTAAATGGCCAAATCTATTACAAAATAAATCCCATGCATACATGGGCCTTCACTTGTAATGTCCACCATCTTTCAAAATTAGGCCTCCATGTTGATCTCCAAAGTCTCCATGAGGTCTTTCGGGCTCGAAGCCTAATCTAAGTCTAACTTAAGACCCTATTCTATTACATTTGAATTCAACAAAGAAGGGGCACCAATCAGGCCTATTTAATTACAACCCATAATGAAAATCAACAATAAACTACACAGGGTTTAAGGGCAATTCAATCAATCCATATATTCAAGCAAGAACATGCATAAATTCACATAAGGGCAATAATGTAAATTTACCGGCCTTTTTAAATTTTAATTCGAAATATTATCCACATAACTAATTTTGAATTGTCCAATATTAAAAGGACTACTAAGCTCTTGCTTGAGCATCAAGGAGTCTAATATTGCAAGTTATTTAAGATAGAAATAAAATTCAACTTAGTTATCTATCTTTATCTTGAAACTCCAAGTTTCCTTGTTTAATAAGATCTTTAATTTTGGTAATTAACTAGAAGACATTAATTTTAATTAAATGTCTTATTTTAAATGTACCTGTAAGTTTCCTAGTTAATTAGATCTATATGATCAATCCAAGATTTCATAACAACCAAATCTCCAAGATTTTTCCAAGATTATTCAAAATACAAGATTTCCCGAAACCCTAATTTTCCATTGTTGTGCGCGTGCAGTTTATGTGCAACTATCGTGCATCTGCCGTACAACTGTTGTGCAGTCGTTGTGGTTTGTCGTGCAACTGTTGTGCGTCAATCGTGCAACTGCTGTGTGCAACTGTCGTGCAGTAGTCGTGCAGTCGTTGTGCATCTGCCGTGCAATCGATGTGCAACTGCGGTGCAATTTTCAGATTTAGGTTCCCGATACGTTTTTATAAAACAATTTATTGATTCCTTAATTAATTAAAATCAACAGTTTTAATTAATTTAATCCAAAATTAAAACATGATAACAATAACGAATCTAAAATTACAGTTTTAACAATTCAGTTAAAAACTAAAGATCTAATCTACATATCTAACATGCATGTTAATCTAATCAAAAGCTTAAACCAAACATATGATTTGAATCCATAGAGATTGCAAACTAGTTTAAATATAGAGCCGAATTTTGCTCTGATACCACTGTTGGGATTCTTACGTGAAAACGAGCCTCTGGCAGTGGAAATATAAAACTTTTAAAAAGTATAATAATCGCTAGATTAAGTTATACCTGCTTCCTAGCACTTCCGAGCCAAACTCTGCTTTGTGGGAAATCCCCGGAGACGCGAACTCGACCTCTTTCAATTTTCACTTTTAGTCCCAAGCTTTTGCTTAGCGCCCCACATGTTACGCCTCTACGGTTCAGTACACCACATACACATGAAAACCTTGATATCTCTGATCGGCTAGAACACAGAAGAAATCAAGATACGAAACTCGAGAAGAAAAGACAGAAGTCGATCGACTTCTGTCAGGGTCAGGGGCGACGGCTAGGGCTTAAGGAAGAGAAAGAGTTGTTCTTTTTCTTGCTTTTGAAGAGTTATACAAAGTGTATACTTAGTATTGTATCTTGCTTTTTTTTTCTCCAAGACTTAATGGGTCTTATTTATACATTTTGTAATCCTAGCCCTACTAGGATTCCTAACAAGATCTAACTCCTAAATGGGCTAAGCCTTTTAATTAATGCAAGACTTCATTAATTAAATGGTCTTGTCTTTTAATTACTCTTGGGTCCATCTAGATCTCCAAGTTTAAATTAAAAGTTCATTTATCCTAATTAATTAAATTGGACTCCTATCCTAATTAATTAATTCCCATTAATCGTTATTTATTTAAATTAAACTCCAAGTTTAATTAGTTAAATCTTCTCTCTCCTCAATTAATTAAATCTAATTTAATTAATTATTCTTATCAAATTAAAAACCTATTTAATTTGACATTTTGATCCAACCCAATTGGATCGAATTCTTGCGCCCAAATGGATCGACCCCATCGAGTCCAACTTTCTTCTTTTCCTGTTTCTGCTCAATGTATTTGTGTATGTCCTCATAGGTTCACCACATAATTGGCCGCGAATTATAACCAAGTGTGCATTTAGTTATTCGAGTAAACATATACTCTAAATTAATCAAACACTCACCCCTGCTAATTTGAGAATTCTCCCACACTCCACAGTCAATGTCTGGCCACAAGCCCGTGGAGCCCAATCATTGGTGAATTCAGTGAACCTTTAACCTTTACAGTTACCGTGTATGACTTAATCCTTCCATTAGTTGGTCTCCCAATCAAGACTAAGGTTATGGATTTTCATCGGTTTCCTTACTTGTCTTGACTATGTGTATTCTGGTCTCGAAACTATTTCCTTTGACTTAATCTTTATGAGCTACTTTCATAAAGTCGTCAGATACCTTGGCCAAGGATTTACAGGAATACGTTTCTCACAGAGATTTATAGGAGAATCTCCCAACCTATCAAGTCGGATCAACGGATCCTCTGTTGATGATATGAACCTGCATACACGTTCCTCTATATCCAACATGAACTCACAGAGACCTTCTGGTAGACTCCAATCAGTCGGGAAAGCATAGACATTCGTGCACCAGATAAACCCTATCACCTAAGGATCGGTCCTCGTACACTATTGTAAATAAGAATAACTTCATCCCCGATATGTGACTACCGCTTCCATGCTGAGTTATTTCCTAGTTGGGGTATTCAGTGCGCTTGTCATCCCAACAAGCCACCAACTCATGTGTATCGACTATCCCAGTCACGCTCGTGGATCCCAGTGCCCTCCAGTTCATCGGAGTATACACACTCATGAGGGTCTAACCGAATCCATTTATGTCCCATCTCAAATGTATTCTATGACCCTTGAATTAATTTTAGGTCACGGCCTTGGAGATCAGTCAACGGGTTGTCCCATAGCCCTGTGATCTAAGGACTCTCATCCTTATGTTAGATAATTATTCATAAGATGAAGGTGACCATATAAATAAATGCATTTATTAATCGAATCGAATAGTCCTCTTAATTATAACAAATTAATTGCAGCCAAAACAATTGGCTTGCAGAACACTATTCTATCATTTCAACTTCCATAATACTTCACTTTACATAACTCGCCCTCATTTAAACTACTTTTTCTCTCGCTGTCATTAAAAAGAGTTACATTCATCCTACATCGATGGATTATATTTATATGGGTTAGATGATAAATGCATGTGCATAAGAGGACAAGTCACGTCACGTCGTACCCATGGATCAAGTCAGCTATCACTACTAGAAAAAATAAAAATTCCCACCGAAAAATTCCAACTGAACAAAAATCGGAGGCAATTTAAACGAATTCCGACCGAAAATTGAATCAGTGGGAATATTTTGTAAGAATTCCGACCCATTTTAAATCGATCGGAATTAAGTGATATATTTCGGATAAATTCCGACCAATATACAAATCAGTCGAAAATTTAAAAAAAAATAATAAATGCAAAATTCCCATCAATTAGAAATCGGTAGGAATTTTGCATTTATATTCCCACCGATTAAATAGGTGGAAATTTTATGAAATTAAAATATATATATATATATATATATATATATATATATATATATATATATATATATATATATATAATACATAAAAAATAATCAGTGGGAATTTTGCATTTATATTCCACCGATTAGAAAGCTAATTTATTGGTTCTTGTTTCATAGTTCTTAGATATGAAATCACTTAAACTTTTATGTGTTATGAAAGAGGAGTAGTGACCTATTTTGTTCATTGGAATTATTTCATTACTAAGGATCACTTTTCCCGACAACTTAAGAACAAATGTCATACATAAAATATTATTTATTTCAAAATTTCTTTTGTAATTTATTGTTATTATTCGTGAAACATATTTCTATGGTTTGTTTTGTCGCTGTTTAGTTACACATTTGTTACTAGAGCTAAATAGCATCGCTATGGATAACTTTTCCTTACAACTTAACAATCAAATTCCTATGAAATTTTTTTTTTCCAATTTTCATTGGTTATTTGTCATTATTATTGGCAAAACATATTTTTGTTGATTGTTTCGTCGATGTTCAGTTAGTAAGATCTTAATAGCGGCGGATAATTTTTTGTTGGAATGATTTCGTCGCTATGATAATTTTTTCCTACAACTTAACAACCAAATTCCTACAAAAAATATTTTTTTCGATATTCCATCGATAATTCGTCGCTATTACTGAAGGTAGATTTTTTTAATTAAAATTATGTTGGTATTTGGTTACTAATTCGTCACTCATAGCGACATATTTGTTTTCGTTGAAATTAGGTGGTAGATGAAGCCTTTTTTTATAGTGTTGCATGCACATTATTTTCGTTGACAATGAATTGAAATATAAAATTTTCGATGTTTTTAACGGCACGATAATTTTTTTATACATGGTTACGTCACCTTCTTTGACGAAAACAAAATCGTTCATTGATATATTGAATATAGTATGTTTATTTGAAATAGCATCCCATACAATAAATCATTTCCCTCTAATTTTTGTTTCGATACTGTAAAATTAAGGAAAAAATTGTCATTAATGTATCAATATTTTTACAAGATCATTTAAAAATTAAGTAGTCTATTACAAATTTTACTCGGCAAATAAAATATTACACATTACTGAAATATATATGAATATACTAATATTACTCATCACATGTAAATACAGCAAAAGTAAAAAAAAATAGGTATTTAGTATAATATCTCAAGTGATGACATATCCGAAAACACTAGCTTTTTTTTGAGGACAGTGAAGTTCTGAAATTATTTAAGTGAATGTAAAATGTCTTTTGGTGAGTGATAAAACTATATTAGAAAAAATCTTTCATTAATCTAGAATTTTGATACTCGTTTGATCCATACGAATAGGTACTAAGTTTGAAAGGTCCAGCACCCAAAAAAAAAAGTTTAAAATCCCTAGAAGGATCCAGGAACTTGGTGCGGTGGTGGCTAAGGTTCTACGAAATTTAATAATAGAAATACATAAAATCAAAATAAATCAAAAAGTCAAACTGAAAACTTATATTTCATTCACGAGAAAATATACAAGGAAAAGCAAAAAATATGGATTGAAGTTTAGTAAAAAAATTATCTTTCATAAGTTACATTAGTTACATATGATGCCCCATTATAAATGAAAAATTGTATTATAAGAAAAATAAAAGATTGAGTTCTTTCTAAAATTATTAAGATTTTTTATATTCAAATAAGTGCATCAATAAAGAAAAAAAATGATAAATCATATTATTTTTATAATTATTTAGAAGAAAAAATAAATAAAAAAAAACATAATATTGAAATATTATTAAGAAAGTAAAAAAAATACTAAAAACACATAAAACACTTAAATATTTTGAGAAGGAATTTCATTTTAGTAAAACACGTAAAAATTGAAAATATTATTAAGAAGGAATTATTTTGGAAAGAACACAAAGTATTGAAAAGGGTAAATAGCAATTTTAGTCCTTTTTATGGGCAATTTTTTGCATATTCATCATTCTTAAATTTTTTATAGCAAATTCGCCTCTCTTATCAATATAGTGTAACACAGTTGTCCCTCTTACCAATACATTCATCCCTCTTAAATTTTTCGTAGCAGATGCGTCCCTCTTATCAATGTAATATAATACATTAGTCCCTCTTTAATTTAAAATACAACATTTGGTACCAGAATACATCCAAAATTGGACTAAAATTGATGTTATTTCAATTTAAGAGGGAATAATGTGTTACATTACATGAATAAGACTGATGCATCTGCTACGAATAAATTTAAGAGGAACAGATCTGCTACCAAAAATTTAAAAGGGACGAATGTGCAAAAATTTATCTACAACGACTAAAAGTACTATTTACTCAAAAAAAAAATATCATTAAGAAAAACATTAAATTAAAAATCAACACAAAAAATAATGCTCAACAAAGGTACTCCACACCTCATACTTTTTCTTCAATACTCTCACCTACAAGATATTACAATCGTTTTGTTAAAAACTAACCATCTTAGTATTTAATCCAAAAGTATTTGAGTGGGTCTATAACCCCACTTGCCCTCTCTAGACTCCTATCTTTTTTTTTCTCTTCTTTTTTTTTTTTTTTTTTTGTGTTATTCCTTTTTTTTTTTTTTTTAATCATATGTGGGATTAACATAACTTTTTTGTGAAGTTTTTTTTTTTCAAATAAATATATGAAGTACTAATTAATAACTATAACTTTAATACAAATATTTATTAAATATTTAAAATAATTTATATTCGAGTTGAGTCTTATTAGACTCAAGCATGGCTCATAAATTGATCGAGTATAATATAATAAATTAAATTTGGCCCGATTCACTATTATACGGGTTTAGGTCAATTTTAATTGGGCCGAGCCATCGGGATTTGGAAAAGCCCGAATTAATTGACAGTTCTAAACTTAACCCTCATCTCATCAGAGACCTCCTTATGCTCATATGCTCCACTTCATTCAACCAATCAGTGAAAGTATCAGCATGTAGCGTGCCATCAAATTTTGGTCGATTTACTCAAAATCCCATATCTTTGTCACATTCATCACGATTGAATTGCCATTTGTGTGTGGTACTGATGTACCAAGTCTTCGTCATTATAAAACAACTATGAATCAGTCGATCGACATCGAGAACCTCCCCTCTAAGAGTTCGCATCGATCATAAACGAATAAACTAACGTCGGCGTCGACATTAATCTCTTCGATTCATTCGACATTGTAATCGACGTTCTCTTATAATTAACCCGTTTACAATCGGATCAAATCAAATACGGGGGACCCATATTCGAACCGAAACGTCCAATCCTGATTCGACCCGGTGATCAATTCTGAAACTATAAATAGCCCTCATAAATGAGATAAAAGGTACGCACTTCTAAGCAATAAATACGCTCCGACTTCCCAACTCATCTCGAAACTTACTTAAGCATCGGAGGGTTATCGCCGGGTAACCACCGGCATTAACCTGACGTAGTTGTCTTTGTTTTCAGGTTAGGATCCCCTATACAAATCGAGGACTGGCATAGCTGACCTGCCGATCCTCTTATTGGCGAGTCGCGTTCGACTGGGAATAACCACCCCAACGAAATTATACTCATCAATTGGCGCCGTCTGTGGGAAACATTAACTTTGAGAACGTGAAAAATGACTACAAGATCGAAAACAGCCCACGCACGAGAAAAAGAGGGAAATCGCGATCAAAACGGAGAGGGTCAGGGAGATAATTTATTAATTCCTGATCCTGATCCTGCACCTCATATTGAGGCCGGAACTTCAAGACCACCGGCTCCACCGGTAATACAACTTACAAAAGGCGACCTAAAAGCCATTCTCGATGAAGCCAAGAAGGAGTGGCTCGCGGAGATTAAAGAAACCGCCCTTCAAACTCGACGACCCCCGAATGCTGCCGGCTTTGGTGCACGAACAGGATTCGAGGCAAACGAGGCGATAAGTCGAGCCGATCAATATCAGGACAGACGTGGCATAGAAGAAGACTTGCAGGAGCAATCTGTCAGAGAAGTCAACAAATTAGCCTCAGAAGTAAGATCGCTGCACCAAAAGTTAGATAAACAAGAAAGGAAGAATGAACCTCCTGTATCTAACTCTCGATTAAGGAAGTCACCATTTTGTGATGAAATATTCTTTGAAAGGTTGCCTCTCGACAAGAGATTGCCCACTCAGTTACCCCGTTACTTCGGAACGGAGGATCCCGATGAACACCTGGCCTCATTTAATCTCCAAATGCAGCTCCACGGCATCTCCGATAATGTAGCAGCAAAGGCATTTTCTACCACGCTGGCCGGGATGGCCCAATCCTGGTTCGGAAGATTGGAGGAAAAATCTATCCTCGACTACGACCAACTTTGTGACAAGTTTATGAGTCAGTTTGGTAGCAAGAGGGCGGTCAGACCCCCTGCTAATCATTTATATTCAATCATACATAAGCCAGGAGAAACTTTCAGAGATTTCATGGGAAGGTTTAACAATGAGCTCCTTAAGGTTGAAATGCCAAGAGTTGATTTCCTAATTACTGTTCTTTTCCAGAGTACTTTAAATCGAGGATTCGCCAGTGCAATAGTAAGAGAAAATCCCGCTACATATGAGAAATTAATGGAAATGGCAAATCAATACATGAATGAAGAAGAGATGAATAAATTGAGAGGAACCTTCTTTGGGTTGACAAAGCCGGAAGAGGGACATTCGTCTGGCATACCTGATAAACCAATCCAGGGGCTGCAACTCAATCGGTCTTATGAGGGTAGAAACAGGAAGGTATATAGAGAAGAGAGAAATCACAATCCAGGAAGACAAGGATTGGGGAGGTCGAATAAAGAATACTACGACAATTACACTCCCCTCAAAAAGCCGAGATCCGAAATCTTGTTCGCTTTCCAGGACCATAACCTGCTGAGGAAACCAGCTCCAATTAAGGACTACCCGGCCTCAAAAAAGTATTGCCGATTTCATCTACAGAGAGGACACGATACTGATGACTGCTATCAACTTAGATACGAGATTGAAAGATTGATAGCAGAGGGGCACCTCACTGGGTATGTGAAGACGTCAAAGAATGAGCAACCTAGAAATCGACAGAAAGACAATCGGTCACGATCGAGATCCCCCGCCAGAAGAGAGCAACGCTCGAAGGATAGGGAAGACCAGCCAAGAAGAGCCCAACCTGGAACGATAGTTAATATGATCTCGGGAGGCCCGGCGGGGGGAGACAGTAAAAATTCAAGAAGGGTAGTGTCTCGAGTTATAAGGGATAGAGCCCAAAATGAAAGAAGGGAAGTATTCTCGATAAGACCATCCCAGCAGAACAAAATGATCGGTTTCGATGAATCTGACCTACAACCCGATTTCACATCATTCAACAACCAGGATGTACCAGACTGCCCTATGGTGATCACAGCACAGATTGCGGGAGCTACTGTTAAGAGAATCTTAATAGATTCAGGCAGTTCGGCAAATATCCTCTTCCAAGATGCTTTAGAGCGAATGGATCTAGGCCCGACTCCTCTCGACGTAGTAGTTACCCCACTTGTGGGTTTCGGAGGCGCTCAAATTATTCCCAAGGGAACACTTACTTTGTCTCTTTCCTTGGGAGATGAAGGAAATTCGAGAACGAGAATGATTAAATTTTTGATCGTCGACGCGCCTTGTGCCTACAATGTCATATTAGGAAGACCAGCTTTAAATAGTTTCCAGGCGATTATCTCAACTTACCACCAAAAGATGAAATTTCCGACCACTCCGGGGATAGGAGAAGTCCGAGGAAATCTAAAGGAAGGCTGGGATTGTTATACGGTGTCTCTAGACAAACAGCATAAAAAAGAAAACTCTCCTTTTGCTGACAAAAAGTCGCCAGCGGAGCAGCAGAATAGTCCATCGCCGCCAATTGAGGTAGAGAAAGCGTGTTTTGCTGAAAGAAGCGAAATGCAGAAGGAGATGAATCCCAAGAAGAGAAAATTCGAAAGAATTGAGCCTTCCGAAGGACATAAATCGATCGAATTGGTGCCAGGGGAATCGTCGAAAACAACGAGGATAGGCACTCAATTATCTGAAGGGCTCGAAACTCAGTTAATCGAATTCTTGAGAGAAAATGTGGATGTCTTCGCTTGGTCAACCACTGACCTCCAAGGAATAGATCCGAAGATTATCGTTCATAGACTCAATATCGATCCGTCTTCTCGACCGGCAAGGCAAAAGAAACGAAATTTTGGTCCTGAAAGAAACAGGATTATAAAGGAGGAAGTGAAGAAACTTCTGGATGCTGACTACATCGCTGAAATACAATTCACCGAGTGGCTATGCAATGTCGTCCTAGTTTCTAAGGGAGGTGGAAAGTGGAGAATGTGTAATGACTTCACGGATCTTAACAAACTATGTCCAAGGGATCCGTATCCGCTTCCGAGAATCGACTCCTTGGTCGACTCCACTGCTGGATGCGCAATCTTGAGTATGATGGATGCATTTCAAGGGTTTTACCAAATTTTTATGGCACTAGAAGATCGGGACAAGACTGCTTTTATCACAGAAATGGGTGTTTATTTCTTTAAAGTAATGCCATTCGGATTGAGAAACGCAGGAGCCACTTATCAAAGGCTGGTGAATAAGATGTTCGAAGGCTTATTGGGGAAATCGATGGAAGTATATGTCGATGACATGCTGGTCAAAAGCATAAATGAGAAAGATCATCTTGAACACATTAAAGAGGCTTTCGACATAATGAGGAAATATGGAATGAAGCTCAACCCGGCCAAATGTACTTTCGGGGTTAGGTCGGGAAAATTCCTCGGATACTTGGTGAACGAGAGAGGTATCGAAGCAAACCCAGAGAAGATACAAGCGGTCATCGATTTGAAGGCTCCTCGGAACTTAAATGAAGTACAAAGGCTGGTTGGAAAAATCACGGCCCTCAATCGATTCATATCTCGTTCTGCAGATAAGAGCCTCCCTTTTTTCAAGATAATGAGAAATGCGAAGAAGTTCGAGTGGTCGAAAGAATGCGATCAGGCATTCGAAGAACTCAAATCCTATCTTATGTCACCTCCCCTTCTGGCCAAACCAAAAGATAATGAAGATCTATATCTCTATATCGCAGTTTCCGAACAAGCGATTAGCTCCGCTCTTGTCAGGATGGAAGCAAAAGAAAACAACCCGATTTATTATGTAAGTCGTGTCTTGCAAGGCCCCGAAAGAAACTACTCCGAAATCGAAAAGTTTGCTCTCTCTATAGTAACTACTGCGCGCAAATTGAGACCATACTTCCAGTCGCACAAAGTTATCGTCCTGACCAACCAACCATTAAGGCAGACACTTTCAAAGCCTAACGCGTCGGGAAGGCTAGTCAAATGGGCGGTTGAGCTGGGAGAGTATGACATCAATTACATGCCGAGGACTTCAGTCAAAGGGCAGATTTTAGCTGATTTCGTACTAGAAAGTACAGTCACGATAGAAGACAAAGAAGAGCAATGGATGCTGCATGTCGATGGATCCTCTACGTTGACAGGAGGTGGCGCAGGAATTTATTTTCAAGGCCCAAACGGGGAAGAGCTTGAATTTGCTTTGAAATTAGACTTCCTGGTATCCAACAACGAAGCAGAATATGAAGCCTTGCTGGCAGGATTGAAAATGGCAGCAGAAACAGGAATAAAAAACTTAATTGCTTACACCGACTCACAGCTCGTGGAAAAGCAATTTAAGGGTCTTTTCGAAACCAAAGAAGATTCAATGATTAGATATTTAGCTTTAGTCAACAAGCAAGTATCACGACTCGATGCATTCCAACTCGAATATATAAGGAGAACAGAAAATACGAGGGCTGACGCTCTCTCCAAGTTCGGAAATCTAATAGAAGGAATCAAAACACGTAAAATAACACTGTTGATTTCAGAGAAACAGGCCATCGATATCAAGAAGAGTAGTGCGGATATACTCAATCTCGATGACGATCGCGGTAGTTGGAAAGCCCCAATACTTGATTATCTAGCAAATGGAACCCTCCCATCAAACAACACAGAAGCGAGAAGACTCAAGTATAGGGCACCTCGTTACGCAGTCATTGGAAACGAATTATATCGACGATCTGTCACTGGAGTATTGCACAAATGTGTAGATTCTTCTCAGATCGACATAATACTAAAGGAAGTCCATGAAGGATCTTGTGGAAGCCATTCTGGAGGCAGAGCATTAGCAGTTCGAATATCGCGTCTGGGGTACTATTGGCCTTCCTTGGTCAAAGACGCCAACAATTATGCTAAAAAGTGTGCCAAATGCCAATATCACGCCACCATGCCAAATCAACCAGCGCAAAAGATGGAATCAATATCGATTGCTTGGCCTTTCGATCAATGGGGTGTGGACTTGGTTGGACCACTACCAATGGCACGAGGCCAGAAGCGTTACTTACTTGTAGGAGTGGAATATTTTAGCAAATGGGTAGAGGTGGTGCCACTGAAGCAAATCTCTCAGACCCAAATAATCAACTTCTATTGGTCGATCGTCTGTAGATTTGGCATACCTAGAGTTACCATCTCCGATAATGGACCTCAATTTGTAGGGAAAAGAGTAGTGGATTGGTGTTCGAAACACAAAATCGATCTGCGTTTTACGTCAGTAGGTTGCCCGCAAACAAATGGACAAACTGAAGTTACGAATCGGGAGATCGTAAAGCTCTTAAAAAAGAGATTATCGGAAGCAGGAGGTGCTTGGCTCGATGAATTACCGTGGGTCGTTTGGGCCAATCGAACGAAGGAAAGAGTTGCAACTGGGGAAACTCCGTTTAGTCTCGTGTATGGCTCCGAGGCAGTTGCTCCTGCTGAACTGGAAGTCGCGTCACCTAGAACTGATTTGCACAATGAATCAGATAATACGGACAAACGGAATTTTGAACTCGACCAGCTGGAAGCAAAACGAGAAAGGGCCTCCACCCGTATCCAAGCATACAAGACTACCATGGCAAAAGCTTACGATAAAAATGTAAGGTTAAAATCTTTTCAGGTAGGAGACCTCGTCCTAAAGCGAGTGGATGTATCCAAGCGAAAGGGTAAGCTCGATTGCAATTGGGAAGGGCCATTCAAGATAATCGAAGCTGGCAGAAAAGGCGCATATCGATTAAGCACAATGGGAGGAGAATCCGTGAAGAGAACTTGGAACGGGAGAAACCTCAGAAAATTCTATGCCTAAGAAATTTTCTTTAGTTTGTCTATATTTCCAACTGTTCTTGTAATTTCCTTTCTTTTATTTTTGAATCTAATGAAAAGCTCTTTTTGTTACTTACTGAGACTATCGTATAGATCGACAGCCGTTCAGGCATCGAGAGGAAATCTCCAAAGCAACAAACGTACCTCGATAGCCGTTCAGGCATCGAGAGGAAATCTTCAAATCTCCATACGTACCTCGATAGCCGTTCAGGCATCGAGAGGAAATCTCCAAATCAACAAACGTACCTCGATAGCCGTTGAGGCATCGAGAGGAAATCTCCAAATCTACAAACGTACCTCGATAGCCGTTCAGGCATCGAGAGGAAATCTCCAAAGCAACAAACGTACCTCGATAGCCGTTCAGGCATCGAGAGGAAATCTTCAAATCTCCATACGTACCTCGATAGCCATTCAGGCATCGAGAGGAAATCTCCAAAGCAACAAACGTACCTCGATAGCCGTTCAGGCATCGAGAGGAAATCTTCAAATCTCCATACGTACCTCGATAGCCGTTCAGGCATCGAGAGGAAATCTCCAAATCAACAAATGTACCTCGATAGCCGTTCAGGCATCGAGAGGAAATCTCCAAATCTACAAACGTACCTCGATAGCCGTTCAGGCATCGAGAGGAAATCTCCAAAGCAACAAACGTACCTCGATAGCCGTTCAGGCATCGAGAGGAAATCTTCAAATCTCCATACGTACCTCGATAGCCGTTGAGGCATCGAGAGGAAGTCTCCAAATCTACAAACGTACCTCGATAGCCGTTGAGGCATCGAGAGGAAATCTCCAAATCTACAAACGTATCTCCAAATCTACAAACGTACCTCAATAGCCGTTGAGGCATCGAGAGGAAATCTCCAAATCTACAAACGTATCTCCAAATCTACAAACGTACCTCGATAGCCGTTGAGGCATCGAGAGGAAGTCTCCAAATCTACAAACGTATCTCCAAATCTACAAACGTACCTCGATAGCCGTTGAGGCATCGAGAGGAAATCTCCAAATCTACAAACGTATCTCCAAATCTACAAACGTACCTCGATAGCCGTTGAGGCATCGAGAGGAAATCTCCAAATCTACAAACGTACCTCGATAGCCGTTGAGGCATCGAAAGGAAATCTTCATATCGTCGAAATCTCCATGTATTTGACACTGCCGAATGTATCGAAATTGTTAAAGCAAAGCAATAAATGAGCTAAATATAAACATATCTCGTTTATGATAAAGGCATCAATCAAAAGTCAAAATCGACAACGACACTTGGAGATGAATATTAGGATCAACGATTACATGGAATGAACTAAAAATAGAAAGCATCTCGATCAAAATAAATATATCGATTGTACAAACGAAGTCGACAACATAGAGACATATCTCGATTGTGATGAAGGTTTGGGTTTAACACACGAAATCGATAAGTACATTCAGATATAAAAATTATGTTTCTAAATAGAAGTAACAACTCGGGAGGTTGAATGAAATATTGAATGATTATTTTATTCATAATGTCGACTTACAATACAAATGTACAAATAAAATCTATAATACAGCTATCGAAATTTAATACAGGCTATTACATTGGATAAAATCGACTAAAGTTGAGGAAATCCAGAGTTTTCCTACATTTTCGACAACCGAGGACTACTGAAGACGATCGACTTCGGATTAGCTATAGGCTTAAATATGGAGGTTTTCCGCCTATAGCTTTTCCTCTCATTGGTCGAGGCCTTGAAGGGACGATTCTCCCTCGGCGTTAGCGAAGGACAGGAGGATCTTTTTAATTGCAGCATGCTTACCAGAAAGACACACCATCTCAGTCAATAACTTGACCATGGGTGATGGGTCTCTTTGCTTCGACCAAGCGACAGAAGAGGAAAAAGTCGCTTAATATTTTTGCGCTTTAAGTCCTCCACCATCTGGTCGGCTGCCATACTTTCCACCTCACCCCTGCCCTTCGAATCCTCGGAAGCACCTCGATATCTTCGAGGACCGACATATGTTGCACAGTGCCGATCCAATGAGGATTCCGAGACGCCCCCGGGTGAACCTCGTTGTCGTTACCGATGCCACCCATTCGAACAACGAGGCCCACCCATTGAAGTACACCTTTTACCGATACCACCCAATCGAAACGAATATCACATTTATTTTTTTGGTCTGGAGGTCGACTAGGATGAAAAGTCCCAAAGAAGGAGAAGGGACCCTTCGATAAACTATTATCGAAAAACGAACTATCGAGGAAGGTTCTTCTCGGATATTTCTGAAAAAGGGACATGTTTGTATGATTTTTTGGTGTGAAGAAAGAGAGGAAACCCTCCACATATTTATAGGGTTGGCCCATCCAATCCAACGGCTCTGAATTATTAGGTTCTACGGTCCAGATGTAATGCATTTAAGTAGCCGACTGTTACGCTACCCGAGGTAACTGACGCGGCCTATATCCAACGGTCAAAGAGAAGCCACGTTTAACGGCTGAGATTGTTCCCATTTAATGTGCTGACCGTTTCAACTACCTTGAAGTTTTAATGCTTTAATTTACAACTAAGACATTACCATGAGACCTTGAACATATCGATCTATCAACTTACCAAAAGGGCCTCTTCAGTACGAAGGAGCAAATTATTATTATCAAATTAGATGGAGGTTTGATCGACTTAATCCGACTAAACGATAAGATAAGCGACAACCATCCTCGAATATACTCAGATGATGAGGTGCCGATTAATAAGCACACATCAAGAAATAGAACTTACGAACAGAATAGAGATACACAGACTAAAATTAATCGATTAATGACAGAAATATGCAACACTCCTTACAAATTACATATACAGCAAAACACGCCACCCACGCGCGACTCGATAGTCAGAATACCGAGCTTTAGAGGAAATAGAAGTTTTTTCTTTTTTTCAAACTCAGGGCCAAAATAAATGCCGTTAACAATCGTTATGGGTCTCAAAATTGAGAAGATCGACATGGTCGGAGGAGGTCGACTGGGGAACCTCACCTCCTTGGTCAGCACTCTCAGCTCTCAGCTTGGACGCTTGTAGTTCAAGTAAGAATCCAAATTCATGATCCTCTGGTGCACTCTTGGGATTTTCCTCCATCAAGAAACCCAAATCGAGCGGAACACCGTTTTCGTCCGAAGTAGCGCTAAGCTGCGTCTCGTCAAAACGATCGTTCAGAAAGCCAAGCGCCCTGCACTGCTTCCAACCCTTCTCAAAGACTTTCGTCAAATCGACTCCCGATTGACGTTCGACAAGTTCCTCGTAAACGACGCTGTTGAAGAATTCAGTAACGATAGCCTTCCTCTCAGCAGCGGTCGCTTCACTGCGACTCCTCAATCCTTCTTGTCGACCCAATTCAAAGCTGTTGGCAGCCTCTTCCTTCAGCTTCATGGCTAGTTCTTGATCTTTTTGCTCAAGTTTTGCCTCCAACTCGGCAATACGACCGTCTTTCGCCGTCTCCTCTTGCTCCAGAACGGCCATCTTTTCGGTGACTCCTTTCATCTTCTCCTCCAAATGACCAACCTTCTTCTTCAGATGTGAATTAAAAGTTTTGCTCTTCTCGTAACGCTTGCCCAGGCTATCATGTCGGGCAGCTGAAGGATAGACGGTCTGACTTAGCTGCAAGATTCGAAATTCTTACATTATCAAAATGAATTAAAGGAAAACAGATTGTGTATCGAAATCGAAAGAAGAATACCGAAAGAAGGAGAGACGCCTGCAATCGTAGGATGTCCGCATCATCTTTCTTCAGAAGCGTGGCGTGATCCTCGAAAGACACGGTCGACAAAAATTTCTCCCAGGCCTGAGGCGTGATTGAAGAATCCAAGATTGCAGGATTCATCATCGAAATGCCGGCCGTCCTCGAACCCAACTTTCTTTTATGTTCCTCGAGAATAAACTCAAGGTTACCTCCAGCAGGGGCAGGGATCTCACTACTGGTAGGGGTCGGTAGATCATCTACCCTAGCCTTTTTTGACGAAGGGATATCTTCCTGATTGACTTCAGCCGACACTGGTCTTTTTCCCTTGTCATTTTCTTGTTCTCCCTCCACATGAGGATTGATCGGTGGAGGGATAGTGCTCGAGTAACCAGGGGGTTTCGAGGCTTTCTCAGTAGCAGTAGTTGGAGACGGAGGCACAGGTGGTTTCACAATGTGTTGAGATTTCCATATCGATCTAAGGTAACGATTAGACATAGGGACGACGTCTTCTGCACAAACAAATATATTAAAAGAATATATCAATGTATTATATAAAGAAAACACAAAAAACGATTAAAACTACCTAAGGGAGGACAATCGACAGGTAAGGGAGCCATCGACATTCCTCCTAAACTCAAAATTGGCTCCCGCAGAAGTGCATTAGTATCGTAAGTCGACTCCGACAACTGAGAAAGAAAGTCGGGCCCCCATGAGGGCTCAGGTATGTTCTTCAAAAGAATGGCACCCGACCTCCATTCGCGTGTCGTCCTCCATACATAGTTCTCGGGGCCATGAACAAAGACAAACCTATTCTTCCAACCTTTCCCATGGGATGATTTCAGATCACTAAGAAACCTAACTTTGGGTTTAGACCGTACAAAATAAAAACCTTCATTGGATTGAGGGGAAGGACGGACATCAAATAAACCACAAAAATTAGCGAAGGAAGCGGGTTGACCGACCGCTTTCATCACTATGCAGAAGGCAATGATATAACCAATAGCATTAGGAACCAATTGAGTAGGGCATAAACCGAGACCATTAACTATTTCGATGAATTCATTTGCTAAAGGAAAACGGAGGCCATTTTCCAGACTATCGATATGAAAGGCTCTATAGCCGCTCGGAGGCTTATTCATCCTATCATCCGACGATGGCATCTTAATACCCCAACCTGAGGGGAATTCATATTTCAATACTAATGACTCGTCAGACATACGTAGACGACATGCCGATATGGTACTAAATAAGTCTTTCGTCCGATGACGATCAGACTTAGACCCCGAAGGAATCATAACTTCCTTATTCGAACGCCTTACAGAACCTATCGACACACCTTCCCCTTCCCCGACAGATTCATTTCCTATGGACTTAGACCCACCCGACATAAAAGAGTAAAAGAGATAGAAATACCTAAGAGGGAGGGAATACGCCGACTAAGATGCTCCAAGCTATCGCTGATCGACAAAGCTCCGACAACCTTCTGCCCAGGACGTTTTTGTAAGTATGAACAGTTAAACTACTAACGCCATATATATAGGCGGGGATTCCTAAAGAGCGCGCCCATTGGCAAAATTGTTTGAACAGATGTGGCGGTTCACAATAAAGTAAACTGGTTCAATATTTCGGCCCAATAACATTCCTTTCGAATTGCCGGCCCATATAATTAGCCCATTTTACAAATACTCGAAATCTAAGGTTCGATCAGAAGTGCTCGAGAACAAAGTAACTAGAAAGTTACATATTTTACCAAATCAAACGGATATGTTAAACAAGTAGACTGTTATATATTTATCGATCAAAACGGGACGATTGACGTTTCATCAATACAATCAAATTAGCCTAGATAAAACCTTATGCTTATAAAGATCCTACTAAAACTACTACTGATCTGATGGAATCAAACATCCGAACTCGTGCGCTCGTGCGGTTTCGACTTCTTCATCTATACCAATAAGCTCAGGAGGCTGACATTGCTCGTCGAGCACCGCCCCTATCTTTGAAGGATCAAAATCTGCGGTAAGAAAACCTCTGTATCGATATTGTTTGATGGTCTTCTCATGCATTTCGACCAACGAATCTCCCATCCTAGCATCTGCGAGGTGTTCAAAAACAGGAGACGCAAGAAACTCCTTCACAATAGCCAGACGTTGGTCAGGGGACACGACCCTAGCTTCTGGAGGGTACCCAGCTTGAGCACGTTCGACTTCCCGGGTGGCGATACTAAGCTGTTTAATCGCTTCCTCGAGCTGCTGCTCTCGTTCTTCCATGGCGACATCATGTTCAGCCTTAAGTTTTTCCAGTTCTTCTCTCGCGAGATCCGCCTGGAAGTAACCTTGAAACATATATTGCGTTACCTGCGTAAAACGAAACACCTGATTTCCGGTACATGACTTGTTATCAATGTTACAAAATTAATATCGAGGAACAGTACTTACTGCCGAGACTGCCCGCCCTGAGCTGTGTAAATTCTTTTGTAGCGATTTTCTCGACAACCACCTCTGGTCGCGACTGAAAATATTGTGAATAAAACTTTGGAACCCAGTATCCTTTGAGTCTCGTTGAAGAACTGAATCACTAGAGCCCAAACCTCCGGGATGTTTTTGCTTAGAATCGACCCATTGAGATATCGAAAAATTGAGATCGACCTCATCATCATCAGAGCTTTTATCGCTGTCATCTTCAATCGAAACGACGGGATCATTCTCCGCCTTCAAAACCGTCTCTTCTTCTCTGCGAGGCCGCTTCCCTCGCTTAATCTCAATTCGACGAGCCTCATTGTCACTTACGCTCTTTGTTCTGCCCTCAACGCTAGAACCAGCCATGACGCCAAAGCCTTGTGGCCACTTGCGTTGATTCTCGGCCTCGAGAGCTTCCCGTTTCTTCCCTTTGGGCGCAAGCATGGCAATCCGAAGAAGGTCATCTAAGGAAGGATCATCGCCCCTCTTTTTGGATGGAGATAACCCACACGTTCGAAGACAGCGCTCTTGGGTAAGGACTTTCACATCCAGACAATACTTACGTAGATTCTGCAAAAACTGAGGCGACAGAGTAGGTGGTGGGGGCATCTGCACGTTAATCGGGCCACTACGCCAGGACGATGTAATGTTCAACTTTTGATCTTTTGGTGGCCTAAGATACACAAATCGAGCCTTCCACCCTTTACCATGAGAACTTTTAGCATTTGTCAGGAAACTATTCCTGTTCCCTCTGGACTTCACCTGATAGAAGCCCTTGCCCGACTTAGGAGACTCTCTCACGGTAAATAAACACCAAAAGTTGCCAAACGACGCCTCCTGTCTGAGAGCCTTCATGACGACAATAAAACCTAGGATCATCGACATGCCGTTCGGGACAATCTGGGCAGGAACGACACCCAAATAATTAAGGATTGAAGCTAGCTCGGGAGCGATGGGAACTCGAAATCCACACTCCATCGATGCCTCATGTATCGTTATCGACTTTTTCGGAGGGTTGTGCATTCGATGTACCTTACTAGGACTAGATAAACCCCAACCCGGGCCGATCGAGAACGATGATAGCCAGGTCTCCAACGGTTTTTTATAATCTCCGGCTGGAATTTCCTGATAAGCCAGCTGCCTTTCTTCTTCCTCTTCGTCATCCTCATCAGCATGACCACCACTTCCAGATATACCACCTTCGTTGCCTTCCTGTCGATTGGCTCCCTCACCGAAAACATCCTTAACCACATCATCCACATGAACGTCTTCTGGAGTCGATACCTCGCTGTCCGACATTTTATACGTATCTTAGAACTACAATCGATGAAGATCTCCTTTATTTGCTTACAGAGCTCCGACGTCAAGAAATTTATTTTTTACCGTAGCGTAAAAGCACAGAATGAACAACCAAGCTATATATAGACGCGAAAACTACCGCTTCATCAAAATTGCACACTGCCCCATGAAAAGACGCGAAGTTTAATCTTCCACCCCTAATATGGGAATTTCCCGCCAATTTAAACCCTAGACCTGGAAGGCGCGAAACATTGACACCAGGGCGGGAAATCCTGTTCCGATACAAGCAGAATTTAAGACCTCGCTTTACAATCAAAACTTCCAGAGTTCGACTTACACTCGAACTCTAGAACTTGGGGGACTCTACTCCCACTGATACTGATACAAGCAGAATTTAAAATTCACCGATCATCACACATCACTTCAAAACTTCCAGAGTTCGACTTACACTCGAACTCTAGAACTTGGGGGACTCTTGATGTACCAAGTCTTCGTCATTATAAAACAACTATGAATCAGTCGATCGACATCGAGAACCTCCCCTCTAAGAGTTCGCATCGATCATAAATGAATAAACTAACGTCGGCGTCGACATTAATCTCTTCGATTCATTCGACATTGTAATCGACGTTCTCTTATAATTAACCCGTTTACAATCGGATCAAATCAAATACGGGGGACCCATATTCGAACCGAAACGTCCAATCCTGATTCGACCCGGTGATCAATTCTGAAACTATAAATAGCCCTCATAAATGAGATAAAAGGTACGCACTTCTAAGCAATAAATACGCTCCGACTTCCCAACTCATCTCGAAACTTACTTAAGCATCGGAGGGTTATCGCCGGGTAACCACCGGCATTAACCTGACGTAGTTGTCTTCGTTTTCAGGTTAGGATCCCCTATACAAATCGAGGACTGGCATAGCTGACCTGTCGATCCTCTTATTGGCGAGTCGCGTTCGACTGGAAATAACCACCCCAACGAAATTATACTCATCAGGTACATTGATGATAAAGATTCAATATGTGGCTTCAGAATGGTGATTGAACTCCTCACGAACGCCAATTCCGACATTGTCAACCGCTAGTTCAAATTTGCTATATGTTTATGTAATTTCTCAAACATCTCGATCGATACGACACCGACGTGGTCGAGGGGTTCCTCTGTCAGAATCATTCCCTTTCTTCCACATGCTCTACCACCAGTCATGAAAAACATATGGAAAAGACGTTCTAGAAACGGATCTGAGTCTCTGGATACTGACGGGGTCGCAAAATAACGATTATTCTGCAGCGAGTTTTCGTCATAATCTATAAGTTTAAAATGGATAAAAACTAACCCAAGCTAGTAAAAACCCTAGGGAGAAAATAATCTTCTAGTATTTTTCAATATCAACAAACAACTGTTTTAAATATGTTCACGAACTGGACTTTTATAGTTGAAAAGAAAATCACTAACTAAAATAGATTAGACTTCTAGAGGAAACAAAATAAGCAAAAGATAACAATTAAGGACATATTTGTTTGGCGTTTTTCAATATTATTTCGTATTTGAGAAATGCCAAACAAACATTTTTACTTTTTGAAATAAATCTTTCACCTCTTTATTTTCTCAAATTACTCTATTAAAAGCCAAACAAATAACAATTTTCCTATCTCTAAAAATATATACAAATTTTACTCTGATTTGATATAAAGTAACATATATCTTACACAATTTATCTCACATAACAAATATAATTTGACATAAAGTATTACACGTTTTACACCTACAACCTAGCTATTCCTAAAAATGACTACATCTATTTTATTTCTCAAACTACTCTCTCAAAACTCAAACAACCAACATTATGCAAATCAATATTATTTCATAAACTTTCACTACTCTCTTAAACTACTTTCCCAAACACCAAAAAAACAGACACTAAGACTTCCTTAGACAGTAAAATAACTTAAAATTGTAAAGTAATCTACGAGATATTATTATCAATATCCTAGCAAAATAAGATATGTTCTATCCAGTCTTCTACTTCAATGATTTGTGCTGGGGTTAGTACTTTGTTGGTTCTCTCCCATACAATCTTATCATTCGTGCACATCCCTCGATTTAAATTATTCCTGATCAAGGGGTCTCTAACACAGGAGAGGGAATTTATCCTTCGGGATTAGCCTTTTAATATATATATATATATATAATTTGAAACGTGAGCCTGACAATAATTGCTTGCATACTTTAATATAGTAAATTTTCATAATAAGCTCTTGAGATTGTGGGTACCAAGTGCAGAATTTACTTTCATTGGAAGAGTCGATAATAAAATATATTTATATTTATATTTGCATACAACATTAAAACGTGATAAAAGATTCATTTTGGTCAATTACTCGTTAGAACTTATAAAATAGAAACTTTTATAATGAAAAAGAAGAATATAATAATAATTATTATTATTAACATGTAAATTCTTCGAATTCATTTAATAAGGACTACACTACATCCAATAACAATGATTCCAGACAGAAAGGGTTAACGTCACTCTCTGATATGCATAATGTTCAGTTTACTCCTCATCTGATTTGATAAATATCACTTTATTCCCGTGAAAATTTGAAAGAAGTAATTTACCTAATTTTAAGTTTCAACAGAGAGTGTAACGCATTCGTAAAAATTGAGAGTATGCATGCAATTTGTTGCATAAAATGATAAAGTGCCCTAATTAGGGGATAGAGTGTCAAATTTATCATAACATAACATAAGAGATAAACTGTCATATTTATAATAACATAGGGGATTAAAATGCAAAAATATAGTTGACTGAGTCAAAATGTAATAAATTAGAGGGATAATTTTATAAAAAAAAAAGGTTAAAAATATTAGGACCGGAGACAATGTGAAACTTTTAAGTGGGTAAAGTTTTCTTAATAAAAGTTTTTCTGAAGTCACACGGAATAAATTAAATATATGCAAATCATATGTGGATATATTGTCATATTAACTCTTATATTAAATATAGATGAAATGATAAATAACCATCACAAACACTCATTCAAACTCTTGACCAGGATCTGCTCCAATCTCAGAACCCCACCCCATGGTGAAAAAACCCAATACCAAGTGAAATCAATATATGTTACGTTGAATGTTCATGAATAATGTTCAAATAACCAATACACAATTAGTTTTGAAGTAAGATAGTTAAAAGCGGTATTTTTCTTACTCCTTGCTGCGTTGGGGCCCACTTGTGGGTGAGAAAGCTAGTCATGCAATTTAGTTGGTAGTTATAAGCATTTTCAAGTTTTGTTTGTTTCAATCCTTATTAAAATTAAAATTAAAATTTCATTTCCAACAACTAGTTTAAAAAATGTTCTTTTATCTCAAATTATTGGTAAACATGTTTTATTACGTCACAGTTTACTACTCACTCCGATGACTAATTTATATTTTAACACATCATTTTCTTATCAAGTTATCTTAGGGTAAATGTGGAATGGGTTTTGGCACAATTTCGCGACTTTCGCGAGACCGAGTTAAAACACTTCCAAATAATTTTTCGTCAGACCCATGAAACACATCACAAACTTATTCAGAAACTCACACTCAAACTTTTGAAACCTATAAAACCTTGATTTGACACCTAACACCTATTTTTTCCTTCCCAAACTCTGTAATTGATTTGACATCCACCACCTATTTTTCCCTTCATCCCAATTAACATTCAAACCCTATCCAAGTGGGTTACAGTTTTTTTTAAACTGAGACCCGCGAAACCAAATCAAGCCGGTTCAAATAGGCCCTTAATTTTTCGCGGCGAAAATACAATGCTTAACTCTTTTTTATAATTTCTATGCAGAAAAAGTTTTTTAACAATGAGTTTGACTACTCAAATTTAGAAAATCAATAATACTTTTCAATAGCTCCTTCAAATTATAAAACAAAAATTCCGTTGGAGTGGTATTTTTGCCAAAATAAATAGTAAATGTAACACATACGCAAGACATAACTACATTTGATTTAGGGTTGGGCGCGGGTTTGGTTTCTAGGTATTTCGGGTAGGGTATTCGATCTGGCGGTATTGAATTTTCACACCCAAATTTGACCCATTTATTCAGATACCCAAAATATTTGAGTATTCCGGGATTTGGATTTCGGGTACCCAAAACTTCACATATTTTTTTTAAATATATATAAATATACAAGGAATCTTATTTTTTAACGTATATGTACGTAAAATTGTAAAATTAACACTGAATTGTACTCAATAACTCAAAGCAAACACAACATAAACGTCTCAAATTTTCAAATTGGATTAAATTATAAATTGGGCAATTGATTTTTTATTCAATACCCAAAATTCAACCCGAAAATAAATTTTGGGTACCCAAACCTTAAATGTCAAAAACCCATTTTTTCATTCCAAAAGAAAAATACTCGATCCAATAGGGACGGATCCCAAATTATCTGATCCAAACGCCCGGCCCTACATTTGCTTTCTTTAGCAAGGAAATATACTTCAATAATGTAATGAGACGACACCATTAAATTACTAGTATCAATTTTGTCCTAGGGAACTGAAAAGGTATTTTGCATATCTTTTTATAATTTCACTATATTAATGTATATTAAAAGAGTCAGACTTGAATTTAATATATGTACATAATTCATAAAGTATTCACACCCTCCACTAGCCTGACACGCAGTGACCATTTTGAAAAAAAAATGACTGTTTATTTAGTAGTATTACCTAGTTGACACCTATAAATATAAAAAGAATCCTACTTACGAAATGAAAATTCTGTTTTATGTAACGGTGGAATTTCATATTTTATCACGTTGAACCTTTGGCACATGGTTCTCTTTTAAGCAACGAAATATTGATTTATTAAATAAAATCGTACTTATTTCGCTCCAACTACGACGGAATTTAAAAACCCGACTTACTGCACTTTTTAACATCTAGCAACAAGTTCCTATGAAATCACATTATTCTTAAAGGTTTCCAGAGATTGTTAGTTGTTAAGAAAGACGAAGGTGGGGATATTGAATTCTCAATAATAATCAATATTGTTAATATAGGTAACCTAAGAGTATTTAAAGAAGAGTATAACCTCCAGGACTCCCTCAAGCTATGACTATAATACTCCAATAACTAAAAGAAGGAAAGCAAAATTAATCATAAACTAATAACAAATACAAAAGGGTCCAAACTAACCACCTGTATTATCTAATATGCCCCCGCAAGATGGACATTAAGCATTCTTATAGCCAGCATGGAAATAAACGAACTAAAATGACGGCTGAGATAAATTTGGAAACAAGTGTAAAGATGAATCTTGAATAGTATGAAATCGGATATGAACCACATAAATTTCTTGAATCTTGATAGATGAATTGATGGTCGAAGAAGATAAATCCGATGAAATCGGTATTGAAAATTGATTTATCATAAAGATCGAAGCAATTGCATGAATATAATTGCTGAAAAGAGATTGATAAATGAAATAATCCTTGGTTAATATCAAGCTATGATATGAATTGAAAATAAATTGAATTTGATTGAATCTTCGTAGAACAAAATCTTGAATATGGATCCTTGAGAGAAAAGTGATAAGTGAATGTATAAGCATGTACTGAAAAGAGACTGGTGTTGAATCACCATGAACAAGCGTGAAATAGCTTGGAAAAATAAACAGGAAAAGAAATAAAATTGACTAAAAATAAACTTCAATTAGAAAGGTAAAAAGTGTAGGAACAAATGAATCAAAAGAATGGGAATGAAACCCAGAATTTGCAGCAGAATTTAATTAAAGAACAACGGATTAAACATATTCTGTATTGATTAAAAAAAATTGGAATTAATCACAAAGTCAATTAGAATGTGATTCTTGAATAAGAGTGGAGAAACATATGTGAATTATATTATAATCAAGAACTGGAAAAGAATTCTATAACCAAGAACTGGAAAAGAATTCAAGAACGGTGAATATGTGATGGACTGAGATATAGATAGATCAAAATAAAAGTAGTAGCGGATTTTAGAATTTTCTATTGAAACTGGTTTTTGATCACCATGAATGAGTGAGGAAGAACTTGAGAAAAAAAATCAACAGAATCAGTTGACATAATTGAGATAAACGATCAAGAAAAGGAAAAAGACAGAAAAATATCTGAATATGCGATTGAATATTGAGAATATAGACAAAATCTTGAAATTAAGAGAATCAGAATAAGAATTTGATATGAATGAATAGAGAATGAAAGATAAGGGAGAGATGAATCAAACCCTAGATGATTGCAGCGGAGAATTCAGATGTTTGATGAAGACTGAAGATCCGTGATATCTGATTATGAAAGAAGACAACATGAAGAGATTTTTGAGTGGATTCGCAGCAGATTTTTTTTTATGCTCTGATACCATAAGAAAGACAAAGATGGGGATATTGAATTCTCATTAATAATTAATGTGTTATGTTACATAGGTAACCTAAGGGGCCGTTTGGTAGGGTGTATAGGATTAAGGTGGATTAGATTGGAGCCGGATTGAAGGCCATATTAAAAATATGTTTGGTAGACTTGATTGAATGCTTCCATGTTAATTGTGAATTGATATAAATTTTAATTTGTGATTTATTTATGTATAATGTGTTTCCATTTTAGAGATTTGAGAATAATTTATGATATGTTAAAAGGAAAATATGCAAATTTTAGGTTATTAGTGATATTTTACCTTATACATATTCACCCAGATTAACTAATCCACCCATGAGTGGGTGGATTATGATCTAGTCTTAATACCGGGTCGTAAGGATTTAATTCATTTGACCCGGTATTAGAGCAATGTCACCAAACGATGTATTAACCCATATTAACTCATATAATATGACCTAATACCCCTTATTAGGTCCTACCAAACGGCCCCTAAGAGTATTTATAGAAGAGTAAAACATTCCTGATTCAAATAGAACTCCAAAACTCTTACTCAGGCTATGACTATAATACTTATACTCCAATAACTAAAAGAAGGAAAGAAAAAATAATCATAAACAAATACAAAAGGCCCAAACTAACAACCTATATTATCTAATATTAGTGATATTTGACTGCATTCCTTAGCTCTTGTTTGTGTGCTTTCGGAATGTTTTCGAAAGACCAACTAGCATACATCAATTTTTTTCTGAATTTCGAAGAAAGACAAACGATTATCATAAATTCGAACCTTATACCCTAAATTGACATTCTAACATTTCACTTTCAAATTTGTTTGATACCATACAATAGAAATTTGGCAATATTATAAAATTGGATACATAAATGCACATTTAGTACCACAATTTAAATATTAATTGCAATATTCATACCATCGTCAAGTAATTGGACCGAAATTGATGAAATCGGCAACGTGCACCGCAAGTGATTACTATCTCTTCTTTTAATGTGATAATTTTTCCTCAAAAAGTGAGGGAAAATTGATTATAATTTTTTCTCTAAAATACGATAGCGGTCATGTGTGGTGTATGTGACCAATAGAAGTGATTATTTTTCCTCCAAACTACGATAGAGGTCATGTACGGTATATGTGGCCAATTTCTACCATTTTTATCAATTAATTTTATGGTGGTATGAATATTAAATCAAACTTTAAATTGTGGTACTAAATTTGTAGAAACTTGCAGGCGTTTAATCAGGCTATTCTTAGGAAACAAGCTTGGCGTATTTTGAGTAAACCGGAAAGCTTACTTAGTAGATTGTACAAGGCTACATACTTTCATAACACTGAATTTAGAGAGGCCCAGATTGGTTCGGGTCCATCGTTATCTTGGAAAAGCATTTGAGAAGCAAAAGATCTGTTATTCAAAGGGCTTCGTGATAGAAATAGTGTCCTGCAAGCCAGCCGTATGGCTAGCATTTATTGTATTAAATGAGGAACTATTAAATTTTGATTAATAAAAGCACTTTATTAAATGGTCAACTTTATCTTATGTAATAATTATCTACGCATAAGGATAGAAGTCCTTAGATCACAGGGCTATGGGAGAACCCGTTGACTGATCTCCAAGGCCGTGATCTAGAACATATTCAAGAGTCGTAGAATCCAATCGAGATAGGACATCGTTGGATTCGGTTAGACTCTCACTATTGTGTATACTCCGATGAACTGGAGAACGTTGAGGTCCACGAGCGTGACTGGGATAGTCAATACACATAAGTGGGTGGCTTGCTGGGATAGCAAGTGCACTGAATACCCCAATTACGACATAACTCACCATGGAAGCGGTAGTCGCATATCGGGGTTGAAGTTATTCCAATTTGAAATAGTATACGAGGAACGATCTCTAACTACTTGAGGTGATAGGGTTTATCTGGTGCGAGATCGTTCATGCTTTGATGTGAGTTCCAACTGACTGGAGATCACCAGAAAGTCTCTGTGAACTCATGTTAGGTATGGAGGAACTCGTATGCAGATTCATATCATCAACAAATGATCCATTGACCCGACTTGATAGGTTGGGAAATTCTCCTATGGATTTCTGTGAGAAATTAATTCTGGTAAAATCCTCGGCCGAGGTATCTGACGGCTTTATGTAAGTAGCTCATAAAGATTAAGTCAAAGAGAATTATTTAGAGACCAGAATGCATAAGGTCAAGACAAAAGAAAAAGGGGAACCGATGAAAGACCATACCCTTAAGTCTCGACTGGGAGATTAATCGATGGAGAGATTAGGGCGTATATGGTAATTATAAATGATAAAAGGTTCACTGAATTAATTCACCAGTGATTGGGCTCCATGGGCTTGTGGCCAGACATCGACCGTGGAGTGTGGGAGAATTCCTAAATTGGCAGGGGTGCTAATTTTGGAATGGTCAGTCGACAGAGTGTTCGACTGATTTAAAAGTATTTAATGCTTGAATAATTGAATTAATATTTAATTATAACCCACAGCCAATTATGTGGTGAACATAGGCATACACAATACACATGAAGCGAAAGCGAAAGAAAAGGAAACAACTGGGTCGACCGAATCGACTTGGTCGATTGGGTGACTGGGTCGACCCAATTGGAACAAAATGGATCCGATTGTTATTGGATCAAGATTATAAATTAAATTGGAATTTAATTTGTATGTTAATTAATTAAGTTGGATTTAATTAATTATAGAAAGATTTAATTAAATAGACTTGGAGTCTTATTTAATTAATTGGGAGAGTTGTTAATTAATTGAGCTATTTGATTGGGAGATTAAATAAAGCATGGTCAAATTAATTAACTGGGCCATGAATTAATTAGGAAGACTTAGTTTTCTAATTAAAAGGGCCATGGCCCATGTAGGAGACTTGGAGTCCTAGTCCTAGGAGGATTAGGTTAATGAGATACCTATAAATAGGGGGACTTGATGTCAGATCTCACAGACAACTTTAAGAGCCAAAAGGCCAAGTCAAGAAAAACACTCTCCCTCTCTCCCAAACACAAATCGTCCGAACTCTGTTCTTCCTTGGAAGAATTTTTCGATTTTTATTTTTGTTCCAAGATCGTTCCCTAATCCCAGATCTTAATATATTATGTGTTCTAGCAGATCAGGGTATATTATATTTCGTGTAATTGTGGTGTATCAACCCATAGAGGCGCAACACGTGGGGCGCTACTGCAGGGCATAGGATCGACCAACCGAGGAAGAATCTTGACTTCATCTGCCAACTAGGATTTGCAAGGAGACAGGTATAACGTGTAAATTGTTTATACTGTCGTTTTATTTAATATTCATATATATACAACTAGAGTAGTATCCTGGCAAGATTCCGTAAGAGGTCCTAAAAATTTTTATATTCCGCTGTGCCTAGGGCTGTTTATCTTACCGAATCCCAAGAGTGGTATCAGAGCCAACTCTAGGCTTTGTATATATATGAATTTGCAAATTTTGTGTTATAAATCATATGTTTGATTTATGTATGGCTAGTTCTGTAACTTTGCATATTTTAGGACGTAGATCTGTTAACTTAGAGTTAATGTAAAATTTTGATTCGAAATTTTTTATCATGTTAGTTTTTATTTTGGATTGAAATTTAATTAACTAGATCTGTTTAATTAAATCAGAGCAATCGAAAAAAAATTTAATTGAATACAACCGCGGTGGCACGCGGCAGTGCACCGCGGCTGGGCGGCCACCGCGAGCTGCTGCCCACGGTAGCCTGCGAACAGCACGCTGGCCGCGCGTGCAGCACACGATAGCAGCCTGCGGGCTGCCAGCCGCGTGCTGTTACGCGCAGCCGCATGCTGCCACACGCTGCCACGCGCGGACTTCGTGGCCGCGAGTGTGCTATCCACGTGGCAGTCCTCGATTGGCCTCGATGGTTGATTTTTGGTTGGACTCTAATTTTGCCTATTTTGGAAATTCTGAAAATCTTAGAATTTTGGAAGATTGGGAAACTTGGAGTTTTTGGATAAGGTAGTTGTCTTGTTAGATTTAAACACTACCTTAATTAACAAATCTAGTCAAAATAGGATTATCTTGAAAATCTTGGAGATTTAGGAAACTATCTTAATTAACCAATTTTAATCAAGATAAGTATTGTAGATTACTCAGAACTCAAGTAAGAGTTAATTAATCTTAGAGATTAATTATTAATTCAAAATTAATTGACTTGGATAAATTTTGTGAATTAAAATTAAAAGAGCCGGTAAATTTACATTTATGCCCATATGTGAATTTATGCATGTTCTTGAGTGAATATGTGGATTGATCGATTTTGCCCTTAAGCCCTGTGTAGTTTTTGGTTTATTTATTTTATGGGTTGTAATTAAATGGGTCTGATTGGTGCCCTTGCTTGCGCAAATAAATGTAATAGAATAGGACCATTTAAATTTGTAAGCTAGGCTTGGATTAGGCTTGGAGCCGAGAAGACCTCATGAAGACTTGGAGATCCACATGGAGGCCCATAACCTTGGAGGACATGGAGGTCCAATCAAGCTGGATATTACAAGAAGGCCCATGATGTATGGGTTTGAAAATTGTAATAGTTAGGACATTTAATTTCCACTCTAGACTGACCAATTGATCCATCACATGGCTCGTGATGGATCGCATAGGATGGGCAATCGATCAATCATATCCTGCTAGGTGTTGTATGTTTACTTATATTCTTTGATGTATGTCTTGCATGCTTAGAATAGATCACGTAAACAAGATAAAGCATAATCTGATTAGACCTCGCACAAGAAAACTAAAACCTGCAATTGAACCTAAAATTCAATTAGAATATTAAATCGAATAACGGGCGCATATGAATAGTGTCTATGGTCCGAGCCTACCCAATTACTAGGTCTTAGACATATTGTACGAATATATCTCGATGTCTCACGAGTCGTGGGTCGAGCTATAGGAAGATGATATGTCTATTGCCACGATGCAGGAGTTAGTGCCAAGGGAGGGGATAGCAAAGTTTTAGGCGCTGTCTCACGATTCGTGGGGCGTCTAGGATTAAACTATTTCTCTCCACGAGTATTGGACATGATTTAACGCTAGTAAGTATGGATGTCTCACGAGTCGTGGGTCCATATCAAAAAACGAGGCTAAATAAACTTAAGGGTTAGCTGCGATGGTTAACCGGCGACGTAGTCGACCACCAAGTGAATCAAATAGTATGGCCAACGAGTCGTGGGTACTAGGAAATTGCATTTGGGCCTTAAGCCCGCTAGGATATTTTAAATTCCCGAAACTTATGTGGGGGCATAAGATTTTGATTAAAATAGTGGGATTAATTTACAAATAAAATCCATGTTTGTAAATTGTGCATTTTAAATTAATCTTTCGCGTATTTATTTCTTCTATCGTCGTTTTGTAGATATAATGTCTAAGAATTCGATTTCCATCATACTTGAACAAAAAAAATTAACTGGACCCAACTTCCATGACTGGGTCAGGAACCTTAAGATCATTCTCGCTTCTGAAAAGCGAGGTTTTGTCCTTGATGGGCCCCCTCCCGAAATTGGTAAGGATGCCGATGATACTGAGAAAGAAGTCGTTGATATGTGGCTCGACGATGACTTGCAGTCACGTTGTCTCATGTTGGCATCCATGTCGAATGAGCTTCAAAAGCAGCACGAGCATATGAAGTCTTCTTTTGAAATCTACACGCACCTGAATGGTCTATTTGGGGTGCAAAGTAGATATGAGCGGTATGAAACCGCCAAGACTTTTCAACAAACGAGGATATATGGCAGAAGGTGCTGATGTTCGATCTCAGTGCATCAAGATGATTGGGCTTATTGAAAAGCTTGGTCATCTTGACGTAAAGATGGACAAGACCTACTGCCAGGATATAATCCTCCAGTCGTTGCCAAGATCATTCGAGCAATTCGTAGTGAACTACAACATGCACAAGATGGATGTTGAACTTCACGAGTTGGCTAATATGCTCGCCACTGCCGAGGCTTCCATGAAAAGAGAGAAGCCAGTGATGGTTGCTACCTCGACCCAATCTAAGTCCAAAAGGACGAAGAAAGGGAAGGGGAAGAGAAATGCTTCTTCAAGCAAAGGGAAAGGACCATCTGGACCCATAGGGAAAGGAAAGAAGCGAAAAGCTTCTGCTGGTGAACAAAAATGTTTCTACTGCAAGAAACCTGGACACTGGAAGAGGAACTACAAAGAGTTCTTGGAGAGCTCGAAAGGTATATTCCTTGTTGAAGTTAATTTATCAATTAATTGTGCATCATGGGTGCTAGACACTGCTTGTGGTTCTCATCTTTGTAATGATTTACAGGTGATGAGAGCAACAAGGCCACTTAGGCCAGGGGAATGGATTCTGATATTTGGCAATGGAGCTAGAGCTGCTGCCGAGGCCATAGGCGAAGTGGAGTTAGATTTAGGTGGTAATAAATTAGTCCTTAGGAACGTTCTTTATGTACCTAGTTTGGTGAAAAACATTATTTCTATTCTTGTTTTGGATAATGAAGGTTTTAATTTTACAAATAACAAAGGTTCCTTTTCGTTATTCATGAATGACAATTTATTTTTCACTGGTACATTAAAAGATGGACTATATACCATTGAACCACCTAAGTTAGTTATGCATGTACAACAAAACAAAAGGAAACAAGATAATGAAATATCTGCCCAATTGTGGCACGCTCGACTTGGACATATATCTAAGTCAAGGATTCAAAAGTTAGCATCATCTGGCGCAATTGAAATCAATCGCATTGATGAAATGCCGACTTGTGAACCATGTCTAAAGGGTAAAATGGCTAAGTTGCCATTTAAGGGAAACCCTGAGCGAGCCAAACAAACATTGGACTTAATACATACTGACGTATGTGGACCATTAAGAAAAATCGCCCGAGGTGGCTATGACTACTTCATCACTTTCACTGACGACTATAGTGGTTATGGATATGTGTTCTAGTTGAAACACAAGTCTGAAGCCTTTGAGCGATTCAAAGAATTCAAGATGGAAGTAGAGAATCAACTTGGTCATACGATAAAGGCTCTTCGTTCTGACCGGGGTGGGGAATTTCTTAGTAACGAATTTCTAAATTATCTTGTAGAGCATGAAATACTATCGCAGTGGACTCCTCCTGCAACACCCCAATTAAATGGAGTAGCATAGAGAAGGAATTGAACTTTGATGGACATGGTTCGATCCATGATGAGTGCCACTGACCTTCCTCTTTCATTTTGGGGACATGCCCTCCTCACGGCAACAAAGATACTGAACATGGTACCTTCTAAAATCGTAGAAAAGACACCATACGAATTATGGTTTGGCAAGGCACCCTCATACGCATTCATGCGCATATGGGGATCTCCCGCTTACGTTAAAAAACTAGTGGGAGATAAATTGGAAACTAAATCCACTTTGTGCAAATTCGTGGGGTATCCGGAAAACTCAATAGGATACAAGTTCTACGATCCTACAAGAAAAACTACGTTTGTCTCAAGGAACGCACACTTCTTGGAGAAGGAATTCTTGGTGGACAAGAAGGAACACAACGTAGAACTAGATTAGGTCACTGAAGCTAAAAAGGCCGAAGAGGTCGATCAAGCTGACCCATCACCACAGGCAGTGGGAGAACAAGAGCATGAAAGTGCACAAAAGAGTACACCGATACTTCGTAGGTCAGAAAGACAACGTAGAGAACCCGAGAGGTACTACGGTCTGCTGCACGAGACTGGACAGTCTCTAACCAACCCAAGGACTTACGAAGAGGCTATGCTAGACATAGACTCGGGAAAGCGGCGTGAAGCCATGGAATCCGAATTGGACTCCATGCACTCAAACAAGGTCTGGGCCTTGATAGATCCACCAGTGGGAGTGACTCCCATGGATTGCAAGTGGATCTATAAGCGAAAGCTTGGAGTGAACGGAGAGGTAATAACCTCCAAGGCGCGACTAGTGGCAAAAGGATACACTCAAAGGCCAGGAATTGACTTTGAGGAGACCTTCTCGCCCGTCGCAATGCCTAAATCAATTCAAATCTTGCTGGCCATATCTGCGTAGTATAACTACGAGATATGGCAGATGGATGTAAATACTGCCTTTCTCAATGGGGACATTGACAAGGAGATCTACATGGAGCAACCAAAAGGATATGCATCCAAAGGAGATGAACATAAGATGTGCAAACTCCAGAGGTCAATTTATGGACTGAAGCAAGCTTCCCGAAGTTAGAACATCCGTTTCGATGAAACAATCCAAACTTTTGGATTCATCAAAAATGTGTTCGAACCTTGCGTGTACAAGAAGATCAGTGGTAGTACAGTTGGATTTTTGGTGCTTTACGTTGACGACATTCTTCTCATTGGAAACAATGTGAAAGTGTTGTCAGAAACTAAAGCATGGTTATCAACACAATTCTCAATTAAGGATTTGGGAGAAGCATCATTTGTACTAGGTATAAGGATCTACCGAGATAGATCAAAAGAATTACTGGGCCTCTCCCAATCCCAGTACATAGATAAAATCTTGAAGAGATTTAATATGGAAGAATCCAAGAGATGATTGCTTCCAATGAGACATGGAATTGCACTTTCTAAGTCTATGGCCCCAAAGACACCTGAAGAGAGAAGCAATATGTCTCGAGTACCATATGCATCCGCAATAGGAAGCATAATGTATGGTATGTTATGTACTAGACCAGACACAGCGTACGCTTGAAGCGTTACAAGTCGCTACCAGTCTGATCCAGGTGAGCAGCACTGGATAGCCGTAAAGGCAATTATGAAGTACCTGAGAAGGACTAAGGAATTGTTCTTGGTATACGGTGGAGGAGAGTTGAAATTGGAAGGCTATACAGACTCGAGCTTCCAATGTGATGTAGATGACTTCAAGTCGACATCTGGATACATGTTCTGCCTCAATGGTGGTGCGGTAAGTTGGAAGAGCTCCAAGCAAAACACTACCGCAGATTCAACCACCGAAGCAGAATACATTGCCGTGTGTGATGCAGCAAAGGAAGGTGTTTGGATGAGGAACTTAATCCAGGAATTGGATGTGATACCTAGCATCGCTGAGCCCATTACTATCTTATGCGATAATAATGGGGCAATAGCGCAAGCAAAGGAACCGAGATCTCATCAGAAATCCAAGCATGTACAAAGACGATACCACGTGATAAGAGATATCATTGGTAGAGGAGACACTAAGATGGAACGGGTCGACTCAGAAGATAATACCGCGGACCCGCTAACGAAGCCTCTGCCTCAAAAGGCATTTGAGAAACATCTGCTTAAGATGGGACTCAAGAACATAAAAGACTGGCTTTAGGACAAGTGGGAGATTGATAGAAATAGTGTCCTGCAAGCCAGCTGTATGGCTAACATTTATTGTATTAAATGATGAACTATTCAATTTTGATTAATAAAAGCACTTTATTAAATGGTCAACTTTATCTTATGTAATAATTATCTACGCATAAGGATAGAAGTCCTTATATCACAGGGCTATGGGACAACCCGTGGAGAACATATTCAAGAGTCGTAGAATCCAATCGAGATAGGACATCGTTAGATTCGGTTAGACTCTCACTATTGTGTATACTCCGATGAACTGGAGAACGCTAAGGTCCACGAGCGTGACTGGGATAGTCGATACACATGAGTTGGTGGCTTGCTGAGATAGCAAGTGCACTGAATACCCCAATTAGGAAATAACTCACCATGGAAGCGGTAGTCGTATATCGGGGTTGAAGTTATTCCAATTTACAATAGTATACAAGGAACGATCCTTAACTACTTGAGGTGATAGGGTTTATCTGGTGCGAGAACGTTCATGCTTTGATGTGAGTTCCGACTGACTGGAGATCACCAGAAAGTCTCTGTGAACTCATGTTGGGTATGGAGGAACTCGTATGCAGATTCATATCATCAACAAAGGATCCATTGACCCGACTTGATAGGTTGGGAAATTCTCCTATGGATTTCTGTGAGAAATTAATTCTGGTAAAATCCTCGACCGAGGTATCTGACGGCTTTATGTAAGTAGCTCATAAACATTAAGTCAAAGAGAATTATTTCGAGACCAGAATGCATAAGGTCAAGACAAAAGAAAAAGGGGAACCGATGAAAGACCATACTCTTAAGTTTCGACTGGGAGATTAATCGATGGAGAGATTAGGGCGTACATGGTAATTGTAAATGATAAAAGGTTCACTGAATTAATTCACCAGTGATTGGGCTCCATGGGCTTGTGGCCAGACATCGACCGTGGAGTGTGGGAGAATTCCTAAATTGGCAAGGGTGCTAATTTTGGAATGGTCAGTCGACAGAGTGTTCGACTGATTTAAAAGTATTTAATGCTTGAATAATTGAATTAATATTTAATTATAACCCACGGCCAATTATGTGGTGAACATATGGGGGCATACACAATACACATGAAGCGAAAGCGAAGAAAAAGGAAACAACTGGGTCGACCGAATCGACTGGGTCGATCGGGTGACTGGGTCGACTGGGCCGACCTAATTGGAACAAAATGGATCCGATTGGAATTGGATCAAGATTATAAATTAAATTGGAATATAATTTGTATGTTAATTAATTAAGTTGGATTTAATTAATTATAGAAATATTTAATTAAATAGACTTGGAGTCTTGTTTAATTAATTGGGAGAGTTGTTAATTAATTGGGCTATTTGATTGGGAGATTAAATAAAGCCTGGTCAAATTAATTAACTGGGCCATGAATTAATTAGGAAGACTTAGTCTTCTAATTAAAAGGGACATGGCCCATGTACGAGACTTGGAGTCCTAGTCCTAGGAGGATTAGGTTAATGAGATACCTATAAATAGGGGACTTGATGTCAGATCTCACAGACAACTTTAAGAGCCAAAAGGCCAAGTCAAGAAAAACACTCTCCCTCTCTCCCAAACACAAATTGTCCGAACCTTGTTATTCCTTGGAAGAATTTTTCGATTTTTGTTTTTGTTCCAATATCGTTTCCTAAACCTAGATATTAATATATCATGTGTTCTAGCCGATCAAGGTATATTATATTTCGTGTAATTGTGGTGTATCAACACATAGAGGCGCAACACGTGGGGCGCTACTGCAGGGCATAGGATCGACCAACCGAGGGAGAATCTTGACTTCATCTGCCAACTAGGATTTGCAAGGAGACAGGTATAACGTATAAATTGTTTATACTGTCGTTTTATTTAATATTCATATATATACAACTAGAGTAGTATCCTGGCAAGATTCCGTAAGAGGTCCTAAAAGATTTTATATTCCGTTGTGCCCAGTGCTGTTTATCTTACCGAATCCCAACACTTCGACGGAGATCATGGGAATGGGAATAGAATCAATGTATGGACTGACAACTGGATTCCTAGGGAAGGTGGACTTCGGGTTCGTATGTGAAGGAGTTTGGGGGCGTCTGATATGTTGGTTCGGGACTTGATAGTCGGATTTGGAAGAGTAACTTGATAGAAGATTTATCCTGGGAATAGGAGGTGGAGGTGATTAGGGGAATTTTGTTAGGAAATGCACATAACAATGACAAATTGGTGTGGCATTATACGAACAATGGTCTATTTTCCGTACGAAGGGCATATCATCTTGAGGTTACCACTGTTGGGTTGCCTCGATTATCAGAACAACAAAGAGTGCGGAATTTTAAAAATTTTCAAGGCACCCATAGTCCCATAATTGAATCTCCATATTATGTATACGAAAAGGTTGAATCAAAAACACAAACAATACTAAGTAAAGGGGGTTTCGATTATTACCTCACCACAGGCAAGGTGGTGGCAACCTCCAATGTAGTTTCTGATTCACAGTAAGTGATCCAAGTGTCTCAACTCCAGAGTTGATCCACACCAATTGGATTTTGGCAATACCTTCTAGTCTTAGGCTACAAACTAGATCTAGAAGGTTTGTAATTAAAAGATTGGCTGGATCTACTTGCAGAGCAAGATCCAGCACAAGGTGATCAGGAGAGGATCTACGGCGGCACGGAAGCAGCTCACGGCCAAGGGAGGCGGCGGCTTGCAGGTGGCGGCGCAGGGTAGGGTGCGGCTAGGTCAGAGGGGGCGGCCAGGGTTTGTGCTAGGGTGTTCTTCTTGTGTTGTCCTTTGAGTTCAAGTAGAACTCTATTTATAAGCCTCCCTCAAGACCTAGGTTTGCAAGACTTCTTATGGGCTTTTAATTAAAACCCAGCCTATATTAATTAATAAATTAATATTTTCCTTAATTAATTAATTAACACTTTAATTAATTATTTAATTAATTAGATCAATTAATTAATTAGTCTCCCATTTGAATTAATACTTTAATTCATTAATTGATTTAATTACCTTTAAATCAATTAATTCCTTTTATATCCATAAATTGGCAGCAAGCCCACGAATTCCTTGTGATTTAATTTATGAACAATAAATTGCTCCGATCAATTAAACCACCTTTAATTGATCACTCCTAGAATCAATTCCTCTATTAACTCAGGAGTACCCACACTTCATGGTCGATGTCTAGCCACAAGCCCATGAAGCCCAACTTCAGGTGAATTGATATTTGTGAACCTCACCTCTTATAAATGCCATGTACATACGGTCCTTCTATCGACTAATTTTCCCGATCAAGACTTAGGGTGTTTGAATTGATCGGCACCTCTAAATTTATCTCGATAACTATACTTTCTAATTCGGGATAATATTTCAGTGTGACTGCTAAATTTGGAAATCCCTTTCCAAATCCGTCACCGACTGCGGCCGCAGATTCCTCGGATATATTATCTAAGAATCGTATAGGAAATTCTCTCATCCATTACGATGAGTCGGTAGATTCCATATTGGTACTAACCACCCGCGTACATAACTATACGCACCCAACCTAGGCATGTTATGATCAAGCTAAGTGATCTATACCTACATCTACGCACACTCATGCGAATTCGCCCTAGCACATCAAGTCAAAGGACTAAAACGTACACTATTATAAGTTTTGAGAAACATCCCATCACCGATATGCGTCATGCGCTTCCACAATGGGTTTCTCTGTTCGGGTCGTTCGATGCGTTCAATCCTCTATCGAACCACCTACTCATATGCACTGGCCTCAAATGCCTTGCTCATGAAAAGCTACAAATTCACTCCATGTGAATCATGCATACTTGTACAAGTCTTGGCGATTCCTACGATACCCTGTCTCGTTTTGGAATCTATGACTTAGAACGTGTTTTAAGATTACGACCTTAGAGACTGTTTCATGATTGCACTCAATACCGAAGTGAATCGTCCCATAGTAAAATGTAATCTAAGGATTTCATCCAATCGCTTAAATGTATTCGCGAGAGATGAAGTTGGTCATTGTTTATTCTATACAGATATAAATAAACGCGCGTATTAATTATAGAATCCAAGATTGTTATGTAAATAGACCTATTACAAGCTAAATGAATTGGCTTACTGGGCACTATCCTATCAATCTCCCACTTGCCCTAAAGCCATTCACAGATGTTTCTAAGACCCATCTTATCTAGATGTCCCTCGAATGCCTTTTGTGAGAGTGGCTTAGTTAGTGGGTCAGCTGTGTTTTCTTCTGAGTTGACACGTTCCATATGTATGTCTCCTCTACCAATGATCTCCCTGATCACGTGGTATTTCCTCAAAACGTGTTTGGATTGATGGTGTGATCTCGGCTCCTTCGCTTGAGCTATCGCCCCGTTGTTGTCACAAAAGACCACTACAGGTTCGGCAATGCTAGGAACAACATCCAGTTCTTGGATGAAGTTTTTTATCCATACACTTTCCTTTGCTGCATCTGATGTTGCGATATATTCTGCTTTTGTGGTTGAGTCGGCAGTGGTAGACTGTTTACAGCTTTTCCAACTAACCGCTGCACCATTGAGGCGGAATATGTATTCAGAGTTAGATTTATAGTCATCCACGTCAGATTGGAAACTCGAATCAGTGAATCCTTCAAGTTTCAGTTTTCACTACCACCGTAGACCAAAAACATATCCTTAGTCCTTCGCAGGTACTTCAGGATTGCTTTTACGGCGGTCCAGTGCTCTTCACCTGGATTTGACTGATAGCGGCTCGTTACACTTAGAGCGTGTGCTATGTCTGGTCGAGTACACAACATTGCATACATTATGCTCCCTATAGCAGAAGCATAAGGTATGAGAGACATTCTCGTCTTTTCTTCGGTTGTAGGGCACATTGACTTAGAAAGAGAGATGTCATGTCTCTTTGGAAGCAATCCTCTCTTGGATTCTTCCATTTTGAATCTCTTCAAAATTGTGTTGATGTACTGAGATTGGGAGAGTCCTATCATCTTCTTCGATCTATCTCAATAGATACGTATTCCCAATACGTAAGATGCGTCTCCCATATCTTTCATGGCGAACTACGCGGATAACCACGCTTTAGTCTGCGCTAACATCTTGATATCGTCTCCGATTAACAAAATGTCATCGATGTATAACACTATGAATAGTATCGAACTCCCACTATTCTTCTTGTACACACAAGGTTCATATACGTTTTTGATAAAGCCAAATGCTTTGACTGTCTCATCAAATCGTATGTTCCAGGTTCGGGACGCCTGTTTGAGGCCATAAATTGACCTTCGAATTTTATACACTTTGTGCTCACTTTCTTTGGATAAATGTCACCATTGAGAAATGCGGTCTTTACGTCCATTTGCCATATTTCGTAGTCATGCCACGCGGCTATGACAAGCAGTATCCGAATGAATTTCGACATCGCTACGGGAGAGAAGGTTTCCTCATAGTCTATTCCAGGACTTTGAGAATACCCTTTCGCCACTAAGCGAGCTTCATGAGTTAATACCTCTCCATTCATTCCAAGCTTACGCATGAAGATCCATTTGCATCCTACATGGATAGTTCCCTCAGGTGGATCGACCAAGGTCCAAACCTTGTTGGAATGCATGGAATCCATTTCGGATTGCATGGCTTCGAGCCACTCACCCGAGTCTATGTCTAACATCGCTTCTTGATAGGTCCTTGGATCACTTTCTAATTTCTCGTTTTCGTGAATGAAACCAAATCGCTCTGGCTCCTTACGAATTCGATCGGACATTCGAAGAGTAGGTGTACTAGTAGGTTCAGTGAATTCAGGTTCAGCTCCCACTATTTGTGGGGATGTGTCCAATTCTTGGACTTCATCAAGTTCTACGATTGTCCCATTTCGGTTGGTGAGGAAATCCTCTTCCAAGAAGTGGGCATTCCTAGATACGAACGTGTTACGTTCTTTAGGATCGAAGAACAGGTATCCAATGGATTCCTTTGTATACCCCATAAATTTGTACAAACTAGATCTACTATCTAGCTTATCTCCCTTCTTGTTCTTTACATACGCAGGAGATCCCCATACTCGTAAGTACGAATACACGGGTGCTTTACCATACCATACTTGGTGCGGCGTTGTTGGCACTGACTTTGAAGGTACTATGTTTAGTATCTTCGAGGCAGTTAATAGGGCCAAGCCCCAAAACGAAAAAGGAAGGTCAGCAAAGCTCATCATGGAATGAACCATGTCTAACAAAGTTCGGTTCCTCCTCTCAGACACTCCATTGAGTTGGGGCGTCCTAGGGGGAGTTCGCTGCGCGAGAATTCCATTCTCTTTCAGATAATGGAGGAATTCTTGGCTTAAGTACTCACCACCTCTGTCAGATCGAAGTGTTTTAATACTATGCCCAAGTTGGTTCTCTACTTCCATTCGAAACTCTTTGAATTTCTCAAAAGTTTTAGATTTGTGTTTCATAAGATACACATATCCATAACGACTAAAATCGTCAGTGAATGTTACGAAGTACGAGAATCCTCCTCTCACAGTGACACTCAGTGGTCCACAAACGTCAGTATGGATTAAATCCAGTGTCTATTTGGTTCGCTCGGGATTCCCGGTGAAGGGTGATTTGGTCATCTTTCCTTTGAGACAAGATTCGCAAGTCGGGAGTTCATCCAAGTTCTTTATTTCAAGAGCCTTAGATGAAACCAGCTTTTGAATCCTACTCTTGGAAATATGTCCAAGTCTAGCGTGCCAAAGTTGTGGAGTTTAATTATCATATTTTCTTTTTCTAGATTGAATGTGCATGACGTTGGAATTTATAGGTTCAAGGGAATACAGACCATCCATCAAAGTACCACGAGCATAAGTTAAACCACATTTAATTATGCAAAAAGATCCATTCTCAATGGAAAAATTAAAACCATTATTGTCTAACATAGGAATAGAAATAATGTTCTTAATTATAGTCGGTACGTACAAACAGTCTCTTAAAACCAAAGTAAAATTCCCTAAAACTAATTCCACGTCTCCTATAGCCTCAGCGGCGATCCTAGCTTTGTTTCCAAAGCGCAGGATTCTATCCCCGGGCTTCATGTATCTTACCGCTCCCATCACCTGCAAATCATTGCAGATATGAGAACCTGTTGCGGTGTCTAACACCTACGATGCACAGTTAATTGAAATATTAACTTCAACAAAGAAACTAACTTTGACTACCAGTTTCATTTTCAGGTAGTCTGAGCAGTTCATTTTCCAGTGCCCTGCTTTCTTGAAGTGGAAGCATTCATCTTCTGGGCTTTTGCGCTTCTTTTCGACCACCTTGGTGACTGCTTTGGAAGAGAACACTTTCTTTTTCTTCTTACTTCTCTTGGGCTTTGCAGCCTTCGATTGGTGTGCAATCATCACGGATTTCTCTTTCTCTTTCTTGAGAGTTGACTTTGTCGTTACCAACAGATTGGTCAGTTCGTGAAGAGCGAGGTTTCTATCCTCCATGTTGAAGTTCAACACGAAATGGTCAAAGGAACGAGGCAGCGTATGGAGAAGGAGGTCAGTGCTAAGATCAGCGTGCAATTCTACGTCCAATCGCCCCAGTTTTTCAACCAGGTTGATAAAACGCAGACAGTGATCCTTGACACTGCTTCCCTCAGCATCTTGAGATTAAACAACTCCTTAGTGGCTGCGAACCTTTCGGTACGAGACCATTCTCCAAACATCTGCTTGAGGTGGAGAAGTATATCTCTAGCAAGCGTCATTGCAGCATGCTGTTTCTGCAGTTCATTCGACATCGAGGCTAGCATGAGGCAACGAACCTGAAGATCATCATCAACCCTTTTAGCATGGGCGGCTCGTTGTTCCTCAGTAGCTCGTGATGCGGGTGCAGCAGGCATAGGTGTGTCGAGCACATAGCTTCGTCGCTCGGAGTCGAGGACAATTCTAAGATTTCTTAGCCAGTCGACAAAGTTTGAGCCATTCATTTTGTTTGCGTCGAGGATAACAGATAATGAATTCTTAGACATTGTACTTAAATATCTACAAATGGAAAGAAGACAACATTTAGCTAACTGATCTTATGCTTAATACTTATAATTAACGAATTTTGGTCTTGTTTTCGAAAAAGTTCTCCCACTGTTTTTGTCGAAACAATCACCCCTTTGATTGCTCGGGAAATCTAATTCCTAGTAGGTCTTGACGTCCCAGCAGCAATTAATTGCACCCACGACTCGTGGTCATACAAATAATTCTCCAGGTAGGTATACTTTTGCCAATTGTGGCACCTCACAACCTTCAAACTATTTTGCCTCGGTTTTTACATTTATCTAGCACTGCTACATCATAAATGTTACTAATCGTTAAGTATAACCCATCAATCATGATGAGCAACGGGCTCGGTCGTGAATTCTCCGTAACTAGTTATCGGTCGATCTTCACATCCCGACCAGTCCTCACCCTTGTCGAGTTTAGTTAAAAATAAGAGTCAAGGAATTTCGCGTATTGTCCCTTTCTTTGACTCGGGTGCCAGACTCTGGATCACCTCTGTCAATAAGTAGACAACATACACTAGTTCCTATTGATGGAAGGCTTGGATCTTTAAAACTTCATTTTAAATGTACCAAATAGACTTAATATTAAATTCGAGAGGGGAATTTCGGGTTTGAAAGTTATACTAACTCTCCTCGAGATCTCACCGTGTAAATTATGCTTTATCTTTTATTTACGATTTAGATTCTTGCGCGCATCTCATACAAGCTAAATATAAATCAATAAATAAATAAAAGTCATACAAGCCTAGCATACATACTACCACAATATGTTTTCGATCGGGAGCCTCCTATGTGGGCCATCATCGAGCCATGATGTTGGCCCAATTGGTCAATCTAAGGGGTTCTCAAACAGGCCTATTCAATTACATAAATTACCATGCATACATGGCCTTCATATCTTCTTGGGCTCCCACCTTGCTTGCAACGGGCCTTCATCCTAGACTAGAAAAGCAGTAAAGCCCTATTCTATTACAAAGGCTCAAAGTGGCCCAAAAATAATAACAGGCTCGCAGGCCCAATAAAAACAATACATTAAATTAAACCAATCACATATAACCTAAGGTCAAGGCTCGGCGCGATCGAAAAACACGTAAACAGTTCACGTAAAGCAAGAAACATGCAAACAACTTTTACGTATTTCTTTCTTAATTTTAAAACAACCTTTTAAAACTAACTTCCTATGATTCTTACTTTTTAGTCACTACTAATTATGGCAAAATGAATTTTCGGGTAAACAAAAAAAAAATTTCTGCTTAAAAACAGATTCTGTTTTTCAACTTTTGAAAATTGCAGTACGGCCCCTCAACTTTTGAAAATTGCACTTTTGACCCCAAAGTTTTGAAAAAGTTACAAAAACACCCCCAAAACCAAATCGGCCAGCAGACCAGACAAATAAAATTTTGAGTCCTGAAAAATTTCGGTTTTGCAAACAGACCCCTGAACTTTTGGTAATTACAAAACAGCCCCTTAATTTTCGGAAATTGCAAAACAACCCAAAAATTGCGTGCGACCAGATTAGCAAAACAGTCCAGATTTATTGAAATTTCCAGAATCAGAAAAATAAAATTTCAAGCCTTTGAAATCATGATTTTCGATTTTAGCACAAAAGAGTCCTGAAATTTTCAAAAACTATAAATTCGCCACAGATCTTGAAAAACAGTTTTACCCAATCATAGATCCAGTCATAACAAGTAAGAATCAATTTACAGAACATAATTATCACGCGTTTTCATACATATAATTAAACATATACGTAAACACACCATTATGTTCAGGCCTTTTCGCATAATAATTATGGAGTTGGCTCTGATACCACTGTTGGGATACCTCGATTGTCAGAACAACAAAGAGTGTGGAATTTTAAAATTTTTCAAGGCACCCATAGTCCCATAATTGAATCTCCATATTATGTATACGAAAAGGTTGAATCAAAAATACAAACAGTACTAAATAAAGGGGGTTTCGATTTTTATCTCACCACAGGCAAGGTGGTGGCAACCTCCAATGTAGTTTCTGATTCACAGTAAGTGATCCAAGTGTCTCACCTCCAGAGTTGATCCACACCAGTTGAATTTTGGCAACACCTTCTAGTCTTAGGCTACGAACTAGATCTAGAAGGTTTGTTATTAAAAGATTGGCTGGATCTACTTGCAGAGCAAGATCCAGCACAAGGTGAGCAGGAGAGGAGGTACGGCGGCACAGGAGCAGCTCACGGCCAAGGGAGACGACGGCTTGCAGGTGGTGGCGCAGGGTAGGATGCGGCTAGGTCAAAGGGGACGGCCAGGGTTTGTGCTAAGGTGTTCTTCTTGTGTTGTCCTTTGAGTTCAAGTAGAACTCTATTTGTAAGCCTCCCTCAAGACCTAGTGTCTTTGCAAGACTTCTTATGGGCTTTTAATTAAAGGCCCATGTCTTGCAAGCCTCTTTTAATTAACCACCTTAATTAAAACCCAGTCCATATTAATTAATAAATTAACATTTCTCTTAATTAATTCATTAACACTTTAATTAATTATTTAATTAATTAGATCAACTAATTAATTAGTCTCCCACTTGAATTAATACTTTAATTCATTAATTGATTTAATTACCTTTAAATCAATTAATTTCTTTTATATCCTTTTATAACTGTTACCGTCCAACTGTATTATGTGTGACCCTCTAGGTTCACCATCAATTGGCAGCAGGCCCACGAATTCCTCGTGATTTAATTTATGAACAATAAATTGCTCCGATCAATTAAACCACATTTAATTGACCACTCCTATAATCAATTCCTCTATTAACTCAGAGTACCCACACTTCATGGTCGATGTCTAGCCACAAGCCCATGAAGCCCAACTTCAGGTGAATTGATATTTGTGAACTTCACCTCTTATAAATGCCATGTACATACGGTCCTTCTATCGACTAATTTTCCCGATCAAGACTTAGGGTGTGTGAATTGATCGGCACCTCTAAATTTTGTCTCGATAACTATACTTTCTAATTCGGGATAATATTCCAGTGTGACTGCTAAATTTGGAAACCCCTTTCCAAATCCGTCACCGACTGCGGCCGTAGATTCCTCGGATATATTATCTAAGAATCGTATAGGAAATTCTCTCATCCATTACGATGAGTCGGTAGATTCCATATTGGTACTAACCACCCGCGTACATAACTATACGCACCCAACCTAGGCATGTTATGATCAAGCTAAGTGATCTATACCTACATCTAAGTACGCACACTCATGCACCGAATTCGCCCTAGCACATCAAGTCAAAGGACTAAAATGTACACTATTATAAGTCTTGAGAAACATCCCATCGCCGATATGCGTCATGCGCTTCCACAATGGATTTCTCTGTTCGGGTCGTTCGATGCGTTCGATCCTCTATCGAACCACCTACTCATATGCACTGGCCTCAAATGCCTTGCTCATGAAACGCTACAAATTCACTCCATGTGAATCATGCATACTTGTACAAGTCTTGGCGATTCCTACGATACCCTGTCTCGTTTTGGAATCTTTGACTTGGAACGTGTTTTAAGATTACGATCTTAGATACTGTTTCATGATTGCACTCAATACTGAAGTGAATCGTCCCATAGTCAAATGTAATCTAGGGATTTCATCCAATCGCTTAAATGTATTCGCGAGAGATGAAGTTGGTCATTGTTTATTCTATACAGATATAAATAAACGCGCATATTAATTATAGAATCAAAGATTGTTTTTTACATAATAGACCTATTACAGCTAAATGAATTGGCTTGCTGTGCACTATCCTATCAACCACACGAGAGAAAACTTAGCAACAAAGGGAGGGAAATATGAGTAGTAGTGTTTCAATTGATTGGCGTTGGATTTGGGCTGTTAATCTTCGGAAGAAATTGAAAGTCCTTATATGGAGGGTATGTAAAAGGGTGATACCAACTTTACAAAATCTAAAAAGGTGACAGGTTTGTGAAAACGACGTGTGTAGTTTGTGGATGGCCGAGCCTGAATCGATGATGCATGTCCTACTTCGTTGCTCGTTTGCTTGTCAAATATTAGATGGGATGCAGTTGAATCCATGGATGAGGATCCATTGGTGTGGTTTACAAAGTTGCGTAAAGAGTTGTTCGGCAGAGAGCTTGAATTGGCTTTTGTGATTGCATGGTGGTTATGGTATGGGCGAAATCAACGTATATTTGGGGATGGCATGTGGACGCCTTTTGACATCGTTCAACAAGCACATGTGTTTCTCGGGAGGTATAGAACAACCTATCACCGTAGTGTATTGGAGACGTTTGGAGATGGAGGCTTGAATAGAAACACTATGGTTCAAGATTGTTGGAGGCCGCCAGATTCTAACTGTGTGAAAATTAATTTTTGATGCGGTTGTTTTTTATTGAGAGGGTTATATTAGAGGTGGGGTGGTGGTAAGAGATGAGACTGAACACTGTCTAGCTTGGCGTTCCTTACATATTTTGCAAAAATTTGGGCCAGAGATTGTTGAGGCTTTGGCTGCGAAATTTGCAGTAAAATTGACTAGGGAGTAAATAGAATATTTTGGAAGGAGACTGCATGTGGTGAAGAAGATCAACTCAACTGCTGATTAATTGTGGTCCACTGGCTCCATTATTGCTGATATTAAGAGGATTCTTCATATTTTTTCTTGATTTTGAGTAGTTTTTATCCGTAGGTACGGTAATAAGGCGGCTCATTCGTGAGCCAAATTGACGTATTTAGATGAGTTAGTCGTTTTACCTAATCATATTAGACAAGATGTAATTACGGATATTCTATGAGTAATATATATGTCGCTTTTTCTTAAAAAAAAAATGTACATTTATATATTCAAAATGCACTAATGTACCAAAATTGTAAAGTGCCCTATTGTATGGTACCAAATATACAATTTCCCCTAAAAATAACATAAAAAGGGTAAAATCAAAAGTAAAAACTATGTTAACGGTTGATTCTAGCTTATGCTGTTAGTAATATTAATGCTATTTTTAGAAGCACAGTGGATTAACCTCTTAACATGTTAAATCTGGGTTCTAGAAAAAATTATCTTTCATGGCCAAAAAAGCTTAATATCCAGTTCAAAAAGCCACAAGTGATATGATTAATCACATAGTCATGTCTTCATACTTGACTAAAAGCAGGCCCCAAATTCAGAAATCCACAGATACTTTATTTGATTCCAATAAAAAACTTTAACTACATTTTTTTCGCCTAGGGGTGTAATCGAGTCGAGAAGTGTCGAACAAGCTTTGTTTGAATTTTATCGAGCTTGAAATTTCGTGTTTGAATTTGATTTGATTGTTAAACAAGCTTTTATCGTAGAAACTCGAGCTGAGTATCAAATAACTTTACCTTTCACATGTATATTATCAATTTTTAACTTATAGAGTCGAGCTCCAACCGAATTTCAAAAGTTATCGAGCGAAAAATCATATACAAACTTATTTTATTAATGTAACGAATCGAACTCAAATAAACTTTTATCAAACGAACTTGAATCGAATATCGAGTAGCCTCTCAATCCCCGTAATTCATTCTAAATAACTAATATACAACATGAAATAAGTATACCTCAAACCCTACTTCTCATCTGTGTCATAAAAAGCACTAATTCAAGATTTTCAAAGAGCACTACCCCAAAATTAAGAAAGGTCAAATTGTGAGTGGGAGGGTATACAGATTTCTGGTAAAAGTAAAAGTGTGAGAGTTGGCAGTAAAAGTTATATAACCGTACAATCTATCTCATGATACATGCACAGAAAATTCAGACACCAACTCTTATAAGCTTTTAATTAACTAATTGAAAAAATCTCACTTTACCCCCTAATATTTGAACATTTTTTGACTTTGCCCCTAATATTTATGAGTTTTCATTTAATCCTTTTAGCTATTTAAAATATTCTAAATCACTATCTTAGATCGTTCACAGGCGAAATTTGTTCAATGATTAGGTGAAAAGGTACGAAAATATTCAAAGATTAAATAATAAGGAAAAACACATTCAAAGGTTAAGCGATAAAAATCACATCATTAAATTTAATCCGAATATTATGTTAAATTCTAACTTTTTCATCTTAAAAAAGTTTTCTAAATATTAAGGAGATTAAGTGATAACTCACAAAGATTAAAAGATAAAATTCAAAAATTAGGAGGTAAAATAAAAAATTTCCTAATTAATAACAATAATAAGTGAAAAAAAAAAGTAGCTCACTTGTTTTTTCCTACCCTCTCTCTTTAGTTTATAGATTTCCGTATTTTTGTCAGAGACAGGAGCTGCCATAAAGGCAGCAGCATAGTTTCAGCAGAGTCAGCAGCAGATGCCTCTGCTGCACTAGTCATAATATACACACAGTATAGTGTGTCAGTGTGTGTTAAAAAAATATTAAAGAAATGGCAGAAAATGTGATCAGAACCCCATTAATTTTATCCATGTACAGAACAAGATGCTGCAACACAACACAAATGGTCCCTTTTAAAATAAATATTTACATATACATACCTACTCTTCCTTTCATTTAACCACTACTCTCAAACTTTTTTTTCTCTCTTCTTTAAATTCACTTTTGGGCTTCAAAAAATTTACATTTATTGATGATGAATAACAGTGGAAGAAACAGGTACCCTTTTACTGCATCCCAATGGCAAGAACTTGAACACCAAGCACTTGTTTTCAAGTACATGATTTCTGGTATGAGTGTTCCACCAGATCTCCTCTTCACCATTAGAAGAAGCTTGGACTCTTCTCTTTCCTCTAAGTACCTAATCCACCAACCACAACACAGTACTGTTTCTACTTTCCACAAATATTTTCACACTTTTATTACATTAGTTATTTCAGATCATTATAATTTTTGTGTTACTAAATGGGATTTTCTTTCTTTCTTTTTTTTATTTTTTGTTTGTGTATTTGTAGTTGGATGGAATGGTTTTCACATGGGATTTGGGAGAAAAATAGATCCTGAACCAGGGAGATGTAGAAGAACAGATGGAAAGAAATGGAGGTGTTCAAAAGAAGCTTATACAGATTCCAAGTACTGTGAAAGACACATGCACAGAGGAAGGAACCGTTCAAGAAAGCCTGTGGAAATATTGTCAGCAAAAGCAGGAGCAGGAGCAACAACTTCACCACCAACAAATGCTATTCCTATCACTCCTACTACAACTACTTCTACATCAGTCACTAAAAGCACACACCTTTCATCATCACATTCAAGCCCCACTCCCAATTCAATTTCTTATGAATCCCAATTTCTTTATCCCCATTTTTCTAATTCCACTAGACCTCAAGAAAACACCACAAACTTTTTCTTGGAATCTAATGCTTATTCACATGCACCAGGGAAAGATTACAGGTATATATGCTTAAATAAAAATGATTGTTTTTTTTTTCTTTTTTTTCTTCCTTCTGGTTATGAAGTTATAAATTATGTATTAAGTACTACAATGGTGTGATTAAGTGCAGGGACATATCTGATGGTTCATCAATAAATGATTCTACTTGGCAACTGGCACCACTGACAATGGGTTCATCACTGTCTCAAATGAAACAGAACACTTATTCCTCTGGTTTTTCAAACCTTAATGACAACATGAGTTTCAAACAACAAAAACATGGCCACCACCACTATTATGATGTGTCTTTGAACATTGAAAGGGAAGATAATCAACCCAAGAAAGTAATGCACCATTTTCTTGATGATCAATGGCCGCCCAAAGACAAAGGTACTTCTTGGATTAATTCTGAGGACAACAAGACTCAGCTCTCAATTTCTACACCAAGCTCTTTACATGACTTCTTCATGACCCAAAAATGGTAAGTAAGAAAATGTTAAACTCACAACATTGTTCACTTCTTTAAAGAACATCATATGATGGGTTCATGCTTTCTTTTACTTTCTTGTATGTTTAATGCAGAAAATATGTGGGGATTTTGGAATCAAAAGTGCAGAAGAGTACTTAATTGTTGGTGGGACAGCTTCCTTTTTTTTACCTTATTTTTTTTTTTTTTTTTTCTGTTTGAGCTATCAGTGTATTATGACAACATAGAGACTGTTCATTTCTTGTGTTTGTATTATGGCAAAACTGGTCACTGAAATTATATGTCTGTATGGTAACTGGGAATCACTTGGATTTAGCTTTTCTGCAATGTAGTAGTATTTTGTTTCCTATTTCTGTAGTATTTATTTCTGTTTGAAAGGCATCTGCCAATTTTGCCACATGATGTGTACTTTTTCATCAGGAGGTCTGATAGATACATCCTTGACTGGCTCTCAGTGATGGATGATCTTATTCAAAGCATAAATTATAACTTTAGCTAACAGTAAAACTTGTGGACCAGCAGTAATTTTCTTGGCCTTTTCTTATCAGTAGCTCAGCATATATAATTATACCCCTATTATATATTATTGTATTATTTGTCCTGGTATGCAATTATGCTGATCATAAATTAATATCATCATTTACTCTATAGCACAAATGGATTTAAGTAAATTCTAGTGTTTGCTAAATTTTCATTTAGGAAAGAAAATAGTCATAATTCAAGAATTTAAGGGCATATGTGAATGGGTTTTGGCCCAGTCTTACGGGTTTTATGAGATCGGGTCAAAATCCTTTCAAGAGAGTTTTCGTTAGATGAAACTGATCATAATTAAGAAACTCATACTCAAATTCGTGAAAACTATAAAACTTTTATTTGACATCTATTATCTACTTTCCACTCGTCCCCCAAACTATATAAAAAAGATATTGATTTGACACCTACCTCGTATATTTATTTCCTCACAATCCAAGTAAGGTTTCAATTTTTTCAAAACCACAAAAGGCCCAGTCTTACGGGTTTTACGAGATCGGGTCAAAACTCTTTCAAGAGAGTTTTTTTCGCCCGATCTATGAAACTGATCATAATTAAGAAACTCATACTCAAATTTGTGAAAACTATAAAACTTTTATTTGACATTTATAATCTACTTTCCACTCTTCCCCCAAACTATATAAAAAAGAAGTTGATTTGACACATACCTCCTAATTTTATTTTCTCAAATTCAATCCAAGTAAAGTTTCAATTTTTTCAAAACCACAAAAGGTCCAGTCTACGGGTTTTACGAGATCGGGTCAAAACCCTTTCAAGAGAGTTTTCACCAGATCTATGAAACTGGTCATAATTAAGAAACTCATACTCAAATTCGTGAAAACTGTAAAACTTTTATTTGACGTCTATCATCTACTTTCCACTCTTTCCCCAAACTATATAAAAAAGACATTGATTTGACACCTACCTCCTATTTTTATTTCCTCAAACTCAGTCCAAGTAAGGTTTCACTTTTTCCAAAATCACAAAATCCAATATCCAAAACCCAACCAAATAAAATTTTAAAGATTTCACCGAAACTACCCGAACTATTTTTTGAAGCAGAGACCTATGAGAAAAACCTTTCAAATAGGCCCATAAAAGTTAAGAAGGAAAATTATATTTTATTAATATAAACTCTTATTAAATTGGGTAAGAAAGTAAGTGTTATGGTTCTGCACTTCTGCACATTGGTATGTGACTAAAGGGCAATAATTGTGCGTGGACTGATGGGTCTCTGAACCATCAGGAAATGAAAGAGAAGATGCTCCATTACATTTGGCTACACAAGTGTTTCAGTCTTCTGCAGGCAGGCTTTTTACACACGCACAGACACTTTAAAATCTTTTGCTCTAAACTTATATCATTTTCGTACTATTTGCATCCACTTTGTGACTATAACTATCTGGTGAATCTATTGTTAAAGTATTTTTTTTATTCTGTTCAATATATATCTTCCTATTCAGTGTAAGAAATATATTGATGTAAATCTTGGATTGAATTACCTTTCAATTTATCACTTATCAGACATTTAAATTGAATTTTCTGGACAATTTTTTTTATTGGTTTTCGAAAGATCAGTTTTGATGAGAATCTTTATATATTTTTTCTTTCTAAATTTGACAATCATGGAGCAACAAAAGCTAATCTATTTTAAAAACTTTTATCATCCTAAATCTGAATAGATCAATTATACAATTTCATCAACTAACTAAACCCGACTGTAGTAAATAAAAAAATTATGTAGTTTGTTATTGGTTATAAATAGTAAGAAATAATTTTGAAAAGTTAACTAAGGTTACATTGGACAACGGAAAAGACATCACAAATCTAAGTTCTGATTAACCATTAAAGAGCTATAAGCTTACCCATTACACCTATGTAGCTTTTATTCTTCATCTTCAGCTGCAGCATCTGCATTCACTTCTCCGTCACTCTCCTGCATATCTGTCTGCCTCTGAAACGGCTCGTCACCATCATCATCTGATTCCGACCAAGCCCGTTTTCTTCGACTCACGGTCGAGGGTGCATCCTGCACCAAACACTGGGGTTAAAATGATATATATAGATAAAGGGAGGGGCAGAGAGAGAGAGAGAGAGAGAGAGAGAGAGAGAGAGAGAGAGATTTACAGCTTCAACTTCAGCATCAGAATCTTCTAGGCCAGCAGCCGCAAGAAGATCCTGAGGGATATCTTCTTCTTTATCATCAATATTATTATTTTGATTATACTGTTCTTCATATTCCATTTCTTCTCGATCTTCCACGTCAGCTTCTGCTTCTTCTGATTCATGGTGTGATTTCCTATCCCTCTTCTTCCGCTTTCCTCCTCTCCTCCTCCTTTTTTCACTATGCCCACCCTCCTCATCTTCAGCCTGGGATCTGTCTTTTCTCTTCGAAGCAGAAGAGCTACTCTTCCATTGTTCCTATAACAAGCTCGGATATTCGTTAGGACAATACGCATTTTTTTAGTTTGTTTTGTAGGAACTTACATTTCCGGGATGCAATAAATAAAAAGAATAAGGAGAACTAAAGAAGTAACATTTGCAAGAAAAGTTCAGAATATAGGAACATGGAAAAATGCGAGAGTAAATATTACCTTGACACGCTCCAAATGCTTCTCTTGTTGCATGACTTGCTTTATTTCATCCTCCTGTTTTCTTTTCTCCAACTGGTTTGAAGTTAAAGTGAGTGAACAAAGAGGTAAAAGAATAACATAAAACGTCAAAAATAATCACATAATCTAATCACCTGAATCTTTCTCTGCTCTTCTGCCTTTCTGCGGGATTCTTCAGCCAGTTCCATTTGGCGCATGGCTTCTAATCTTTGCATGTTATTTTTCTCTTCACGCTCAGCAGCTTCACAATGGACAGTTGCTGCTTCAAGCAAGTGCTTACAATATGAAACATGAGTTTCAATTTTCTTCTCATCAAACCCATGAAGGTGAAGGTTCGAAGATGCGGATAGCAAGCTGAACAAGCGAACAGCATTCTTGAGCTCAGCTACAGTAGCCCGCACCTATGATATTAAAAAAAATATCAATATGAGAGGGCTTAAAATGATAATACTATCAAAAAATTTACTGCCCATATAAAATCCAAACAGGAATAGAGAAAGATAAAGATGATGACCTCATCTACAGTCCTTTTTGTCTTCTGAAGTGTCGATGCTGAGAACTTCTGTAGAGTAGCTCCGACATCAAATCTCAGTGTGTAATTTGAAGGAGACAAGTGGATAGCTCTCAGTAATGTCCTTTTACAGTCTTGCCACTGTTCAGCTTCATAATGAGTACGTGCTAAGTACAGCAACACTTGACTGTCCGTATTATAGTAGAACTTACGCAAACAGTTTTGATACTGTAAATGAAAGCATCAACTTACAATGTGCTAGGAAATACGCAAAACTTTATATGATATAGTTTGGTTATATCATCTCGTATGCAAATAGGTGAGGAAAATGTGAACAAACCATTTTCACAGCTAATGAAAAATTGCCTTGAGCAAAGTGAACATGAGCCAGGTTAATCCACACATCTGGCATCTGGACGTTAAAACCTCCACTTGCCGCTTCTTGAACCTACAAAAGTGGAAAGCAAAGCAACTGAAAACAAGTGTAGATCTTACTTTATAATACCACATTACAGAATTTAAGAGCAGACTGTTGACCTGTGTAAAAAGATCCTTAGCTATATCAAATTGACCTTTTTCAGCAAAAACCATACCGGCGCCATTTGCTGCATAGAGGTTAGCAGAATGCTGAAGCAGAACCTGGCAAGATGAAACATTCAAATCATAAGGAATTATACTGAAGTCTAGTACTATGTAGTGACGACGCCTCAATGAATGGCAGCTAAGTTGAACTTGTATGTTTATATTATTTCTTAAAAAGCAAGGACGGCCACCATGAGCACATGTGATTTTAAACCTAAAAGCTTGACTGGAAATGCTAAAGAAAAGGAAATAATAAGACTAAAAAGAGGGTCAGTTATTTAACCCAACTCCTACCAAGTGAGAAGGTAAACAGCTTACCTTTGTGTACAGTTCCTTAGCCTTCTCATAATGTGTAGCTTCCAACTTAGGAGCTCTTTTCTCATTGCGATTTGCTGCAAAATAGTTCCAGTTTCCCTAGCAGATATCAAAGCAAGTGCATAAGTTACTGATTGCTAGTTGATATTAATTATAACAAGCAACATTGATCGTGAAAGAATGCAAAACCTAAAAGAACTGAAAGGAATGCAGTTTCATTTAGTTGTACAACTAAATATCTCAAAACAAAGAGAGCTACTGCATATCTTTAGCATGTATATGGCTATATGCTGATTTAAGAATCACAAGAATGAAAACAAGAAAGAAATGGGAATCAGGTAGGTACCAGACAAACTGCAGCGTAAGAATCTTTTGCATCAGTTGAGTCCTTTGCGGTCCGGAAAGTTTCTTTTGCCTTGACCCAGTCATCATTCTTAAGCTCCAAGTCACCAAGCATAAGCAAAGCATCCGGGGACTTTTCATCTACCTTTAATGCATCACCAATCTATGACCAAAACCTCATTTTAGAGGGGAGGAAATGATAACATGGATAAGGACAAATTTAAATAAAGAGTAACGAAGATCGATTTCTAGAGGGATATATCAACCAGTTCGAGGCTAAGTTGAACATTGTTTCGAGCTTTTGCAATGGCAGCTAGCCTCAAATAAGCATCTGTGTAGTCTGGATACTGGAAATTAATGACAAAGGTTAGAAAATTATTGTGTGAACAACAATGTACAAGCCAAATGAGTCTTATAAATAAAAAAAGTGTAACCATCATTACTCGAAGTGATCAGAAAAGCATTGATACCTTGAATAATATAAGGCGGTAAAGGATGCTGGCTGATTCAGAGTCATGCTTTTGCTCCAACACTCTAGCTAAATTAAATAGTGTAGAAACTTTATCCCACGGAACTTCTATAGATATACCCTTCTCCTCGAGTCGATGAAATAATCGCAAGTCCTTATACTGATGGGTAGTTGTGCTGGCATCAATAGGATATTGTTCACTATTGATTAAATTTGACCGTTTTCTACTAGTAGGAGCTTCTCCATAAGAATCTGATGGTGCCATGCTTGATTTGGATTCTTCTTCAGCATCCAAAAAGTTACACCATATGCCATCTCCTAGAGCTTCCTTAAATGTCTCATCAGCAAGCTGGAATTAACGGGACATCAGGACCCCTTGAAGACAAATTATTTCTAATTCAACGGCTTCTACAGGTATCAAATTGAAGGAGTATTTCAAGAACATGTACAAACCTCAAACTCTCCCCTTTCAAAATGGAGAACCCCAATATTGTTAAACAGATCTATAGGTACTTCTTCATTCCCCCTCTTGAAAAGATTACGAGCCTGTACAAAACCAGAGTTCAATATTGCATGGAAAGCTACGGTAGATTTTCAAAGTCTCCATTAGAAAGGCTAACACTGTATGTCGCTAGATTGTTCGGCTTCATGTTGACCGGGTACAATAGACAGAATCAGAGACAAAATAACTTCAAACATGGATGATAAAAGAAGAGAACTATGGACGATTCAAAGATTGCCTGTGTTTGATTGGTAACTAGAAAACTGGAGACTCCAGTTTGTCTTGGTTACGTTTCAAAAGAAAAAAGTTTTGGTTTCCGTTAAACAACTTATCCACGCAGCTGGGTTATTTCTAATATTATTTGGGTGTAACCAAAAAAAATTATATATATATATACATACATACATACATATATATATATATATATATATATATATATATATATATATATATATATATATATATTATTTATCCAAGACACACCAACAATGCATTTTCAGCTTCCCAAGGCATAAAAGCTAAAAAGGGTAAAGAAAATAGGCAAATAAACACTAAGTTGGAATGTACTTACGGTTTTAAGGGCATCTAAAGCAGCATTAATGTCTGTTGAAATTAAAAGCTCACCAAGATCCAGAAATGCCTGTAAAGATGTCCATCAGATTATATTGAAGTCAGTGGCAATTTACAAAAAGTTCATCAGACCTAAGGCATTGTTGGATACTCGTTGTCACACTTGAGTTGTAATGTAAAGCAACAAGTAAAATGATCCATCAAAAGTAAATATTTTATTGCTTAATCTACAAATCTGGTATATTTACAATCAAATTATAAGTGGCAATACAACATTATGTTCACCTGAGGATCTCGAGGATCAATTTTGGTGGCTTTTCTATATAGCTCTTGGGCTTTCTCGTTCTGCTCAAGCTGAACATAAATGTGTCCCAGAGCCTAAGTGACTCAAAACAATGTGATTAGCTCTCCCAATTACAAAAATAGGGAAATTCAAAATAAAGCTCCAAGACCTAATTTTTATCATAATTCTTTGCTCACTTTCAGTGTGTCGCAATTTTCTGGCTGAACCTCCAAAACCTTTTCGAAATTAGTCAAGGCACTTCGCAAATCTCCTAGTTTAAGTTGGACCTGTCCCAAACCTATTTCAAGCAAGCATGCATACTCAATCAGATGACACTAGGAAAAACATATATCAAACGTTACAAAGCCGAACAAGGAAAGACAGTATGTAGGAATGTTATAATTAGTTGATTTCTTATGGGAGGGTTACTGATTCAGCTAGGCTAGGACGAAGACGAAAGATAGAAAATGTAAGGGTTGACAATAAGACAAGCTGAAAGAGAATAGCAAGAATGATTGACAAGGACTCAGAGGGAAATGTCATATATAGAGCAAATTACAGATTGAAAATACAGTCTCTTTCCTTTTCTATGTGGCAAAGATAGCATCATGAAAGATGTAACCAAATATCTGGTTTTCAAAAAATAAATCTGCCTCTTTACATCTTAAGAGTGGCGGAATGCCAGTTTTCTTGATATTGTAATACTAAGACAGGATTTTCCACTTTATTCAAACAGTTCAGTCCATAACAAACTATTATATTCGAGCTAGATCACCAAATAACGCGTGGTACTATTTTTTTCTATTTATATGGAAATAATGTCTTCCAAGATGAAGGAAAAAAAACTGACCAATCATGTGCACCTGACATAAAACGCCTATAGGAAAAAGTCAACAAAAGCCTACAAGTTACTCATTTTGATTCAGTTATTTTACTCCCCTTAACCTATTAATCCCATTCCATGCATGTCCGAATTGAGTTGACCCAAGTGCAACATAATTCACTGATTGCACTGCATCAGGAGTTAACCAAATAAGGTGAAATATTTGTCAATCTGATTGCCTGAGGTTTAAGTGGCCCATCTTATAATACCAAAAACGGCTATTGAAAAGAAAGCTGATCAATGCAATTGTTTACTCAAAAGCATGAATAATACACTGACAAGGACTTGAATGCTTCACTGCAAACTAGAGTACATCGTTGTTTGGAGTAGGACCCATCATTGACTTCTCCATAAAATTGAATAGTCATTTTTTCATAAACAAATTATAACAAACTATAATTTTCTCCATAATCTACATACCATAGTAAGGTAATACAAATTCGCGTGGATTACTGCTTTCTTTTACAGATGCCATGTAGTACATTCCTGCCTTTTCATAGTCCCCCTGAAATATATAACTAATGAGATGTGGAGAAAACGATAATATATAAAGAATTCAGTTTATAATCGTGATAAAACAAGCTAACATGGTCCATCAATTGCCATTATGAGAAAATCATTATCTTAGTTGAAAAGCAAGAGAGATTATTGTGACACTCTCCAATGTTTTTGAACAAGCAAAGATCCACAAAAGGGCACAGATGATATGCAGGAGAGCATGGCTGAAGAAGTCACCTTGCTATGGTAAGACCGAGCCAAATTGTAGTAAGAATGTGCCTTTGTCGGGCCATGCAATGTTACAGCAAGTGCAGTTTCAGTCAGTTGTTCGACTAGGAAATGTTGACCCGTGAAAAAGAAATGATTAGCCAGATAATTCAGTGATGTCGCACAGTAAGGATATATCTCGAAAGCTCTTTGCATCTTTTCCATTCCATTCTTGATATCAGAAGCTGTAAACATATTGGACACAGGGTAGAAAGTAAGACTTCCATAAAACAATCAATCAACTCATCAAAGTGGTAATCATCAGATCGATTTTTCACTAGATATGATCATGTCTGTAAGATGTTCATCACATTTAATCATCCAATAATCATCATTACAAAGGAATTAAAATTTGTGAACTCAATTTTCATCTTCCCAAATTGTGAACTCATTGAGGAAAAAAAGGACTTACCTTCACTAGTTTGAAGATCTGAAATACCAAGTGCCACGAGAGCTTCCACGTTGTCTGGATCTAACTGCAGTTTTAAAAAAAAAAAAAAAAAAAAAAGAGAGAGAGAGAGAAAATTTAATCCTAATCCAACATGATGTCAAGCCAAATTTGCAGCTGCAAAACCATCAGCTTGGTTGGTGCACAATCTCAAGATCACTTGCCTGAAGAACACGATGAAATCCTTGTTTTGCCTTTTCAAAACGACCCAATTTATAATGGCAGAGAGCTATTCCAAGTCTCACAGCAGGAGCCCAAGGATACACTTGCAATGCTCTCTAACAAATATTTACATTACAAGGAAATGAGCACAATACAGTTCCACAGGTTGGCTGCGTCATCTTACTTTAAATAGTCTAAACGAGAGGCTTAACGAACCTTATATAACACTAGTGACTCAGAATATCGACCACGGCTAAAGTGAACACATGCCTACACATAATAGGAAATAGTTTATTATTGTGAGAGCAAAACTGATTCAATGCTTATTGAAATGATCTGCATTTAAAGCCTAACAATGATGATATATGATATATCAACTTTTAGAAGGCACCATTATAAAGTTATGAGAACATTTGATTCCAAGAACAATGGCCAAAAATAGAATACAATTATCAAGAGGTCTAAAACTGCAAAATTATTAGCCAATATCAATGATATCTGATGCAATTGCTGATCATGAGCCACTCTGAAAAGCATGTATATAAATTCATATACCTGACCAAGAAGAGCAGGAACATTATCACGATCTCCATCTAATACAATCTTAAAGGCGTTGAATGCCTGCTCAACATCTCCCTTGGCCAGTAAAAGCTGACCTGCAAAATTGAAATACAACCAAGTATGAAGACCAAAACAAAAGCCAGTAGAAGCAATGACCAAGCCCATAAATTAAACAGAAAAGGACAATAAGTTGCAGTTTAACCTATGCCTCATTAATAATGCAAAAGTTTAACAAAGAAGATATGGGAACACCAAATATAACCATCATATAAATAGCGAATTGCATTCAATGCCAAAAAGTTATTTGGTAGTCCAAATGTTACAGAGATGTAATATTGTAATCCCAGCATATTACATCCTTCAAATTCCCGAAATCTCTAGACATCTTCACTTCTCCCTCATGCTCTCAATCAATTCCATCAAATATATTAATATAATTGAATAGGACACAACTGTATGATTAATCCTTCAAAATTTTAAGTAAATCTTGTCTCGAATCCAAAATGCGATTTGCAAAGATCAAGTCGCTTTCATTTCCTTTAGTCTAAACTTTGAAGAAACCGCTGAAAGAAGTTCAGATATTGAAGCCCAAGGTCTAGCACTAAGACAGAAGAAAATTAAAGTGAGTCTGGAAAGAGAAAATGTGGTATACTTGTTTCCAAATTCATACTTAAGGATCCAGTGGAAACCATTTTTCTAAATATCGCTGGTTTATTCCAATGTTTATGTACCGCTTCAAAGATGTTCTTGTTAAACTTCTAAAACCCACTCAAATTGCAGCGACATGCAATCTGCAACAAATGGCAGACCTAGCCATTTTAATAGTTTCCATTCCATTAAAACTTTAACCAGAAGGTATAATTTGACTTATACTTATATGACTTATTTATAGTTAACTTGGAGCATCTGTTGGGAATGATACATATTAAAATTGATCTTCCTGTTCAGGAGTACAAGTTGGTCTCCAAAATATCATTGAGAATGTAAGTCCTGAAGGATAATCATTGCTCATAAGTGAAACTATGATGACAACCATGTCCTTGAAATTCCGATGTAATCTCTCATGGTATACATTAAACAAATTACAAGATGTTTGGAGAAGCAGAAAATGAAGGTCATCGTCCTTCTGTGGGTATTTTGTTTCTATCGACGATAGACTTATCACAGGTTTTCTAGTAGATTACAATGTATATTTACAAAAAATTATGCAGTGTACATCCATGTAACAGTTGTAGCGAAGCTGGAGAATATTGCCAATTAGCACAACTAACATATAGTAGACGGAAGGGTACCTTTCCCAATCCAAGTAGAAGGCTCATGCATGTCAATCCTTGATGCCTTGTTATAATACTTTGTGGCCTGTACAAAATAGTCTTCCTTTTCTCTATGTTTTGTCTCAATTTTACCAAGGTAGCTGTAATATGCTCCCAAAGCATTTAGAATGGCAATCCTCTCGTATCTTACATCTGCATAATATTCATCAATTTCTGCAAAAATAGTGACAATTGTTTATTACTGGAATTACTCAAACAGGTGAAGAACTAAGAGAATGGAAAGAATCCCCTTCATCACAGCCTAACATGTGAATTTCTTCTTTTGCCATCTAAAAGGAATGTTAAATTGTATTGAAGAAGAACTGATACCAGGACTTGATCCTTCTTCTAATATTTGTCTAAACTGTTCAATTTTGCCTTGTTTGAAGTATTCCCTCTGCACCCAGAAGTGTAAATTTGTCAAAATACAGAAAACAAATACAACTTTACCATGGAATGTCTTCAATACAGCAGTAACACTTGGTATAAAAAAAAAATACCCCTCAAAAGATTTTTGATTTTAAGAAGACTTGCCATCATGCAGAAAACGTGACAATGTCGGGAGAAAAACAAAGTTATTAAATCAATATTTAAGATATAATAAACAAATTAAGTTGAGTAGAATGACATATGTACACCGCATTCCTTCCAAAAAATAAAAACTTGGGTAATAGTAAAATCCGTGTGAAGCACAATACAAGTCCACGTAGTACCCTCGTCTAATAATGCAAAACAAACAAACATTTCCAGGCCCACTGGCACCAAACTCAATAAATGTATATCAACTTGCTTACTTAATCTAACATATGCCTGAGTCATATAAACGTAAATGTGGATACAAGATCTATGTGCCAAAAGAATCCACCTAGGAACTGCGAAATTAAAACCTTGGTGGAATTCATATTAAGAGCACAAAAACAATCTTCATAAATTTATGTTGAGTGACCGAAATCAATGTGCAAAAAAATCCACGTGCTAAAACAAACATACACCTGGGAACCACAAACTTCAATTCAAAACCTCACAATTCGACAAAAAGAATTGACTCTTGCACATGGATCTAAAACGAGAACATATCGACTATTCTACGATAATACACTGTATGTGATAATTAAGTAACAACATATATATATATATATATATATAATTATATATATGGGCTGCCTACTGAATATGGTGCCCTTATTCGATAGAGTGAACCCTAAATCTTTGTTATTTTTAATCTAATCACTAATCGTAAGTGAACCACGCTATAAATAAATTTAAATGTGTACGGATAGTATAAGATTTTTATTAATAGTTCAAAACCTTCTCAGCCATCACATTCAACCCCTCCTTATATATCATTCTCAAAAATCACAAGTGATAGAGACTCTGTTTAAAAGTTATCCCGAAAGCCAAACTTCCATACCACAATAAATTCAATTTGATGCACAAATTTGTTAAGGAGACACACCAACACACAAAATAAAAAGCCTTTTAAAGTACATGCAAAATCTTTACCCACAAAAACAGACAGAAATTCCAATAACTCACTTTCCGGCGGGCCACGCCGTTATATCATGAAACCATAGAAAAAAATAAACTCCAATTCTCGAATGCAAGTCTAAATCAATGAACATATGTACAGAAATTTAAAAATAAAAAGGCTGTGAATATAGGCATACGGCGATGATGAGCCAGAGATCAAGCGGAGCTTGCTCCGCCTTGAGAATGTCGAGAATGTCGGTAGCATCGCGTGGGAGTTGATCGAGCGCAACCCTAACCTCCTCCTCTGAATTTTGTACAGGAATGTATACACACGCCATTAATCAATTGACGATATCTCAATTTCAAACATATAGTTCAATTTGTTCAATTGGATTTGGAATTTGTGAGCTATTGAGTAAGCTAATTACTATGAAGTTTGGGTTTTAGGACATGGATGTATTTATAGGGATTTATAGGGTGATAAGTGATCGCCTAAAATCTAAAGGGTACTCTTGTAAATAGGCTTTTATGAGGGTGGGACCTGGAACTATAATTGTAGAATAAATAGAATTCTTTAAATATTTTTGAATTCCACTATATTTTTTGCACTTTGCACCCCCAAAACATAGAAAGTAGACATTTCATATCATTAAAACATAAATTTAGCACTTTATACCCCAAAAATATGAACAAGTAATCACTTTGCGTCCTCTTTTATTTTTTTCAAAAAATCAAGGGATAAAATAAGTAAATCATTTTTGAATTTTTGGAACTTTACACCCCAAAACACGAAAAATAGGCATTTTGCACCTCAAAATAGAATTAGCACTTAACACTCTCGAAAAAATAACTCATCAATTTGCACCCCTGAAACACGAGAAATTGACACTTTAAACCCCCAAAACACAAAATTAGCACTCGGCACCTCAAATTAAGAAAAACTCAAGATTTAGGGCCCCTCATTTTTTTCGGCAAAGTTGACCACCGGGGGTAAGAAAACAACGAGCAAAATAGGTAATTTATTTTATTTTTTCCTTAAATTTGAAAATACGATTATGAATACTAGAATATTCATTTCTCTCTCCATCTTAAAATATAGTTTTGTGATATGATTCAGTCAATTTTATGTATTAACTTTCCATAAACCTTTATTCTTTTGGATATTTTGAGGAAATTTTAAAATTTGATAATTAAATTAATATATTAAAATAAATTTTACAAATGAATATTCTAGTCTTCATAATCGTATTTTACAAATTTTAAGGAAAAAAAATTAATTACCTGTTTTGCCTCTAGATTTTTTTGACCCCGGTGATCAACTTTGCCGAAGAAAATGAGGGGGTGCTAGTTGTTGAATTTTTCTTAATATGAGGTGGTAAGTGCTAATTTTGTGTTTAAGGGGTTCAAAGTGTCAATTTCTTGTGTTTTGGAGTGCAAGTTGTTGAGTTGTTCTTAATTCGAAGGTACTAAGGGCTAATTCTATTTCGGGGGTACAAAATGTTTATTTCTCGTGTTTTGGGGGTGCAAAGTGCCAAAGATCCAAAAATAAGTTACATATTATGTCCTTAGGTATTTTTTACGAAAATATGGTGCAAAGTACTGAATTTTGAGGATACAAAGTGCTAAATTTATGTGTTGAGGGTGCAAAATACCTATTTTTCATGTTTTGGGGCAAAAGATTCAATTCCGGGTAAACTGAAAATTACATGTATACACTGTAAATAGTTATTATACGGATATACCTGTATAATTTTTAAATATATTTTTAATATATTTTTCCTAAATGAAATATTGTGATTAAAACTATTTATACTTCTTCCAAATATATTTACAATTTATGTGGTATTGTTTTGAAACACTAATTACTCGTGTTTATAATAAAATATATAAATTATTAGATAGTAAAATTCATATATTTTACATTCGCACATTATAAGTTCATTAGTGCAAAGTGAAATGCGATTATTAATAAATTGTACATTCATCCAAAAAAAATCAGTAACATGAACACACCCTATTAATCGAATATGACACTCCAATAAACCAATATGATCCAGTTTTCAAAACAATAATTTAATTTTGATGAAACTATATAACAAATTTATCGAAAATTCATAAAAAGTTGTTTGAGAATATATAAAAAGAAAAAAATGTGCTACAATTTATGGATGATAATTAGTGACATTCAAAAACCATGTTGATGTCACAATAGTTAATTCACTGGTGACATTTACATCTTAATAATGATGTCATTTGATCTAGTAATCATATAACTTTTTAATAAGATGATATTTTAAAAAAATGTCACATAACATTCTCATTTAGTGGCATTAAGTATAAAAAAATAGTGGCATTTTCTATAAAAGGTCGCAATTTAATTCAACTATGGATGATATTTACTCTTAAAATGTCACTGCTACATCTTTCTACAAAAATGTCACTTTAGCTGGTAATTTTGTGGCATTAACTCAATTTTTTTCTAACATCTTCAACAAAAAAATAATTTTAATGACATTTAATCATAAAATGCCACGAGCAAATAATTTGGAAATATATCTTTTTATATGGTTATTTAGTGGCATTAACTGAAAAATTTTAGTCTTAAAATGCTAAAAAAAATTACACGAAATTGTCATTAGCATAGTAACACTTTTAAAAGAACTTTTATATTTTTGCAATGTACAGTTAATAAGATAAACTTTTTAGCTAAAAGTACAAAAAATTAAAAATTCATTAAGAAAAAAGGAAACAAATTAAAAAGACCAAATCAAATGACCAATGATCATATATTCTATCTTGGGCAAGTTCAAAGGTTTTGAAAGAACACGATTACCTTTAATATTTAAAAGAACAAATCTCACTAGTCACTTATAATCTTTCCCTCTCAACTTGTTTACTCAACCAAATCCTAATTTTACTTTCCTCAAGTCTTGAAAGCCTCAAAAGCTATGGAGGATATATAAATTGCATCTGTCTACATCAATTGTTGGTAAGAATACATCACATTATAAGAACATAAATTTTAATGTGTATTTAGCTTCTTTGTTTTTCTCTTTATTTCCATGAAAATGGGTGATTGAAACTGCATAGTTTTATTGCCCGTTATATGCTCGACAAAATTTTTCAAAGAATACCTTTATTTTCTTAATTTGCAACTGGATAAACAAGTCAAAAAATGTAAGTATAGTTTAACATGAAGAGAAATCTCAACATTGGTCATTACAAAGTGCCAAAACTTTAAGGTGATGTAATGCAAATGCAGTCCTAAAATCTAGTTCTGCAGATGGAATGACTTTAAACAAAAATTTGTTTTTATTGGCAATTAACTAGAAGGTCTACCATATATAGTTAGAAAGCTACTGAAGTCTAGTTTTCACCAACAACAAAAAAAAGGGTTTACAAAAAGGAGTTTTATGGAATAAGTTATGATCAGTTTACTAGAGGCTGCCAAACTGCACTCGAAAAAACTAACAACCTTTTGTCTTTCCGGCCTACATCATGATGGGTCCGTTTAGTTCTATGTATGTCAATAATGTAGACAACTATTCATTTTGAGACCAATATTTATGTTCCATGATATTTATATTTTTATATTCGTTATATTTTAGCATGCTTAATTCTCGTATTTTTTACCCTCTTCATTTTTAAATCATGCCAAGTGTTCAAGATGATGTGTCATGAGTAATCAAAAGAAGGCATATCTCCTACAAGTGATAGACATTTAAAGAGTGCATATCTCTTTTACAAAGAGAAGTATATAGGTCTTCTACTATTGAGAGCCAATCAAATCACACCATTCAATTAACTAATTTTACCTGGAATCTTCTTCCTACCACTATAATTGGGGTCCTCTCTTAGAAGAAAAACACACATTTTCTGAAGGAGCAAATTCTCTCTACGAGGCGTTCTTCAAAACCATTTTCATTAACTCAAGGCATTCTTCGAAGATCAAAGGAAAATCCGGCGTTTGATTCGAGAACAAGCTAAGAAGCCCTCATTTAAACGTTATTGGAGATCTACGACGGTCCAAGGAAGATCAAATTCTTCTAAACTCAAAGTGTCCACGACGAAGTTCAAGACGTTCGTTGTGGAAATTCAAATCATTTCACGTTTGATCCAAGATTAAGCAAAGTGGCCCTTGGATTAACGTTAGTCGAGCACAAAATCATTCTAGAGAAGATCAAATTAACATTTTTCAAGATCAAGTGGAAGAAATTTATTTTTCTTCAAGATTAGAATCAAGGGAATCATAGAGATTGTAACCACTTCATTAAATCAATAAACTTTAATTTGTAGAATTATTTCTTGTTTAATTTATTTTAGACTTGAAATTTTGTTGCTACAGTAGTTCGAGAAGTTGCTTATGATCATTGGATAGTTTTTGGCTTTCTAGAGGATTACACTACTTGAATTTTCCATGGAGAAGTGAAATCCTCAAACAATCCGAGCAATGAGTCTAAAAATTACACTAATTCAAATATGGACATTGATATGGACACATTGTTGCACGAAGCATTTGGAATTCACAGTCCAGAGCATAATGTTGAGAGTAATACACCTTCAGAATCAAAAGACCAACCAATTGTTGAAGCTGAAGAATTTGACAATTTTGTAAAAGATGCAAAAAAAGAACTATATCCTGGCTGTAAGAGTTACACAAAGCTTTCATCATATTTCGTCTATTTCAGATCAAATGTCTAGGTGGCAGGAGTAATAATTCTTTAGTATGTTTCTAGATTTGCTAAAGGCCGTTCTACCCGAGGGAGAGACATTACCCAAGTCATTTTACGAGATTGGGTCTTGGATATGAAAAAATTCATATATGTCCAAACAACTGCATATTGTATCGAAAGGAATATCAAAACGAGAAAGAGTGTCCTAAATGTCATGCATCTAGATATTTGGTGCAAGAAAATAGTTCTAGTTGTTCAAATTCTTCTCATATTGCAGGCAGTAAAGTTCTTGTTAAGGTTTTACGATACTTCCCCTTGATGCCCAGATTACAGAGATTATTTATGTGTTCTGACACTACTCCTTTAATGAGGTGGCACCAAGAAAAGCGTACTAAAGATGGTAGCATGAGGCATCCTGCCGACTCTCTAGCATGGATGACTTTCGACTATAAGAATCAAAACTTTTCAGCAGAGCCTCGAAATGTGAGACTTGGTTTAGCTTATGATGGAATGAACCCATATAGGACCATGAGTACCACATATAGCATATGGCCTGTTATTCTGATGGTATACAACTTGCCCCCTTGGATGTGCATGAAACCTAATAATCTAATTTGTCGATGATTATACCAGGTCCAGGATCACCAGGCAATAATATTGATATTTACTTGCAGCCCTTGGTTGATGAATTGAAGTTATTATACGAGTCAGGAGTTCTAACATATGATATCTCGTCATAGACAAATTTTCAGATGTGTGCAGCACTAATGTGGACAATCGGTGATCTTCCTGCACTTGCTTATATTTCAGGGTGGAGCACGAAAGGTAAATATGGATGTATATGCTGTCATATAGAAACTTGTTCTAAGTGACTCAAACATGGTCGAAAATAAAATCTTTTGATGGAAAAAAAGAAAAAAGATGAGCATCTATTCCTTTAGATGGCAATACAATACTAAAAATGTTGGAGGGCTTTGAAATTGAATTTGGAAAAACCAGCAAAAATCCAAAGTTGTCATACAACTGGAAAAAAAAAGAGCACATTTTTTTAATTGTCATATTGGAAGGATAACCTTCTTCGTCACAATCTTGACGTGATGCATATTGAGAAAAATGTATGTGAGAGCATAATAGGAACATTGTTGAATTTGGAAGGTAAGACAAAATATGGGTAAAATGCACGTCTTGACGGAATAATGGGTTTGAAGCCGGAGTTGCATCCAAAACAGGATTCAAATAACAAAACTATTTTGCCACCTGCATGTTTCTAGTTAAAAAAGGAAGAGAAAACCATTTTTTGCAATTTTTTTAAAAATATCAAAGTACCTGCTGGGGATGCTACAAATATCTCTCGATGTGTCCATGTTAAAGATGAAAAAATATTTGGATTGAAAAGTCATGATTGTGATATTCTATTGCAACAACTATTTCCATTGGCTTTGAGAGGAATTTTGAGCACCAATGTATACTCATGTTTAGTCGATCTTAGCAATTTTTTTCCGAGAGATATATTCTAAAGTAAAAAGGCCAAGATTTTTTGAGGCTCGAACGAGAGATATCAATCAAATTATGTAAGTTGGAAAAGATATTTCCTCCAGCATTTTTTGACATTGTCGTACATTTATTGGTTCATTTACCAAGAGAGGCTCGTCTTGCTGGTCCCGTACAATATCGCCAAATGTATCTAGTTGAGAGGTAAATCATTATTGTATTTTGTTGTTTCAAACTAAATAGTAGCTTGTGTACTAAAAAAATAAATCTTATTTAGGAAACAAACAATCCAAGACGTTTATTTGATATTTGTACATGGTCCTTTTTATTACTTTTTGACTAAATGGCCTTACAACGTGTTTGTTTTAGAATAACAAATTGGCAACAATCTAGAACGTTTCTTAGAAGAGAAAAAGGGGAATAAATATGTTCTATGCATTATTGTATATTGAAAGAAACATAATGTAACGGTCCGAAACCGGCACCTGCCTGCTATGAAATAAATATTAATACAATAACCTTAATAAATTTCTAATAATTGTAGTTCAGAGCTCTAACTATTTGTTACAATACATTGATTTTTCCCAACTAACTTATTACTTTAAAACTTTTCATTACAAACCAAACCTTCGCCTGACAATATCTAGAAACTCTATGGTAGACGCCCAATCGAAATCCCTTAGTCTCATGTGGTCCATCTTGCCCTTTGGTGAGATTCTGAAAGAGTAGAAAGCGTAAGTTGTAAAAACAACTTAGTGAGGCCAGTGTAGGGGTGCAGTTGAGTTTTATGCATGAAACGACTTAGAAATCCATATACTGCCTATTAACTTACAAAATAATTGATATTTCAACTAGTATATCAGATACGTTAATATCACAGATGATATCACAATCAATTACCCGTCAATACGGGCTAAACAACTATTCCACCTCAAAAGTATACGGAAAGATCAGGGTGTAATCAATAGTTAGCACGCCAGTTAGATAAGGGATAAGGTGCTACCTTTCCCTTTTAAAGTGGCACCGACATGTCTTAGCCGAATGATTTGAGTCACTCCCCAAGGGGCTCTAATCCCTGGTTTTGTGAGTCCGGTCAATGGCAGAGCTATGGTAGTCCTGTAGCCCTAACTACCCAGAATTATCCAGAGAATACCATCAAACGAGAGCAGATGAGCGCGCAAATAATCATGCATATGCAATTGGTACGTAGGTGAGATAAAGTACTACACCTTGGTACCATCCATCAATATGAGGTGAGATAAAGTACTACACCCCATTATTCAACAATTATCACATAATGCGAGAAATGCAGACAAGTATAGAGTTATCAGTTCTACTATGAAGAAGTAGTACATGCTGCAAGATCGGGCTATTCGTTCCATTATGAATATACAGTACAATCTGCGAGCATGCAGACAGTTATAAACATAGATATAACAACTATAGTCATTTTAAATAAGAAATGCATATATATGATATGATTTTCTTTAGAAGCTCTTTCAGTTTTAAAAATATTTTATTGAGGCGCTCACCGTTGTCAGGCTATGTATGCTTCTCAACGATAGACAATAATCCTCATGACGCGTTATCGAATTCACTTTCTGGCATGGCTCGATAGGGGAAAGACCTCGAACCAAATAATTTCATGTCTTGACTCAATTGTCGGATAGTCACATGTCGACTAATCTCGAAATACCTACACCGAACGTTTCCGTAATATCAATAACAACTCACGATCAATTATTCTCTTTAGTTTATTTGTCGTTCTATTCTTTATCCGTGGTCAAATTTTATAATAAAACCTCTTTACTTTATTATAACCCAATAAAAGTCTAGTTAAGTTCAACCCTTAATCTTACTTAATAAAATTATTTACTTATCCTTGTGAATTTAAGTCATATGAGCTTAAATCTCCCAATAATTGGAACAATAAAGTCTTAAAAGAACTAATTCATGCCTAATTGATAATTTGAAGTCCACAATTTCAATCTAGATAATGAAACTAGTATTCAATTTAAGCATTTTACATTGGTTATTAAATCAGCAGGCCTTACACACGGTTTGGCACTAAGGTTCTAGTGTACATGCATTAATTAACTAATAATAGTTCCATATCTAATAACACTAAGCCACAAGTTAAATCTTATTTTATTTCTTTTGGGTAATTGTCTCACATCCATAGTAAACCCATAATTAAAAGTTTAATTAAAACAATCAATTAACCCCTATAAACCAACCGTGAGTGCGTTTAAAATCTCCTCTTTAATGTATGCAAGTCAAGTTAATTAAATCCTTTTGACAATTCATTAAAGAGCTAATCTTAATTAACTTTTATTTAGTTATTTAATTTTCTATAAGATAATGATTTCTTACCTCTAAGCAATTCCATTAACTTTAACTAGATAAATTACAGTCCATAATTATATGTCCAACCCTACAATTAACTTAGTATGTAAAATAGCCAAAATATTGAAATAGTTTAACAACCTACCTGAATTGTTTCTTAGCATCAAATTCATCTACTGTTCCAAATTCCCTCTAAAACAACTCCCAAGAACTCTTCACTCTCCCAGTATATGTTTGGTTACATATTAAATTATGGAATAGTCTAAGATACATGTATTGTATGTGAAAAGAGAAATTGATGAGAGCCTTTTGTTTTACTCTGTTGCTGCAAATTTATGAAGAAGTATGTATATTCAACTAGAAGTAACAAGGTTAAGGTGTTAATGGTTATAATATACTAGTAGTTATCTTATTAATTGGACTACATGCCACGTAAAAGGCTAAATTCAGTAGTCATCCAACCTTGATTTGTTGGACCCCTATTTTTAATTCATTGTTCATTTATTTACCAATAAGACTTCACATGTAAGATATGCTCAAATTCCAGTTTCTTCTTATCCTGACTAACAAATTGTTAATCTATTATTAATTTATTTTCGAATCAAATCATTATTTCGACTGAATAAATATTTCACTCTACTTTTATTATTAAAATATCTGCTTGTTCATCTATATGTTTACTTTATTTAATTACGTGATCGACTTTAAATAGGAATTAAAGACTTATCAAGTTACGCTAAATATTCACGAAAGTTAACGAGTTGATAAAATAATAGAATGTAACTATTCAGACTAAAACCCAATTTCTAAATAGATTTGATATTCATCCCCACATCCTAACTATATGATTTATTAAGTCCATGACGAGTTCAATCGATGATTTCAACTTTTATACTTGATCCACTATATTTCATAAACCTTAACTTTAATCCTCAACACTTTATTTTATTTATAACATACTATACCAATTCACTTTCTTTACTTCTTATTTTATTTAAAATCAATTAAATATTCATTTTACAATTATATAAAATTACGGGGTATTACATTCACCCCTCCTTCAAAGATTTGGCCCCCAAATTCTCTCTCACTTATTTTGTTCTGGTTATGATAAGAATTGATGGAAGAAAGAATAGTAGTAAGGATACAAAATGAACCCTGGTTTCGAATAATATGGGTTCGAGAAGTTATTAAATCAAGAGATAGAGTAAAATATGTTTAAAGGTTTATGATAAACACGAAGAAGTCATTGTCTGACCACATGTGAGCAAGAAGAGAATGTCACGTAAGAATTGGGGAATTAAGATACGGAATATGCAAATGAAATTCATATTAAGTGTCCTAAAACTAATTGTTGAAAGAATATAGTTAATAGGATCATGTCGAACTTTTGAATTTAGTATGAATCTTATAAAAGGTCTAATCTAAGAATGATTAGATCTGATTTTGAAATTATTCAAGACAAGAAAATCCAAGTAGGATGACTAATAAAAAGGTTTTAATAAAGAAAATGTTTTAGCTATTACTGGCGCGGACAAATAATGTGTTGCAGAAGATCCTATTAGTAGAGTTGAATCAAACATAATAGGTAAAGTGATTGAAAGAAGTGAACTTCAAGATCTCCAAGTGGTATAAGCATAGGATGAAAGCAAGACACTGAATATACTCTTAGACAAGTTTTCACACTTCCACCTTCGACTACCCCAATGTCTTCTTGTCACTTTCATTAGGACATTTAAGTCTTTAACATTTTCTTGATTCACGATATAACAACCAAATCTTATTATTCTAAGAAGGTTCGTATTGAGATAAATAGTGGACTAACTCATCGGATATTTTAGTCCTACTTAGCTAACGAAATTTCATAGCGCAATATAATATATTAAGTAGTAAATATAATGTTTTCTAGTAGTTAGCATTTCGGGTAAAATTTTGGCTAACGTTCGAAGATACTAAGGCTTGATCTGTAGTTCTCATGTTTGATTCTCTGAGACCACACAACTGTCTTCTTATTCCGCTATCACGACTTTTGTTTCTATCATTTCCTTCACAAAAGGGTGTGACTGACTCTTGTGTCTTGGTACACGAAGTTCTCTGGCACACAAGAATAAAATTCAAGTGTCACTTCAATCTAGCTGGCGAACGAGTTGACTGGTTGCGTAATAATTCTAACCTAAACAGTAAATTCTTATTTTATTTATTGCCACAAACGTAGTATTACTACCAAGAACTAATCGAACTCAACATAGTTCTGAGGATAGCTATAACCTATATTGGTTAAATTCAAGTCATTATCTCAGCGTACACGGAACTTAGACAACTTCGGATTCAATTCCGCTCATGAAGTATTAAAGATGAGTATGGGAAACCAAGAGAAAAACAATCATTTGAAGTAACCCAAGATGAATCGATAGACATTCGAAAAGATCTTACAACTACTTAGTTGTTCTAAAAAGAAACCAAAGGTTTCAATAATCTTGTTGAATAGAAAAAGAAGAGAGGGATTCCTAACTCGCTTGATTTGTTACAGGTCTAGACCAATTCCCAAGTTAAACCTTTCTGTTACAATTTTACCCCGTCGGGAAACACCTATCTTAGTACCATAATTGTAAAGATTCACATGTTGGTCGCGCGCCCCAATAGTGATTCACGACAATTGGGTACTAAGGGTTCCTATGACTCGATTGAAAATCTTAAGGGTTCTATAGAATTTCTTTGGTATAACCACCCACAGTCAAAGGAACCTATCCTGACATAGCACTAACACAACTTAATGCTCTGAGACCACATGTAACGGCTCGAAACCGGCACCTGCCTGCTATGAAATAAATATTAATACAATAACCTTAATAAATTTCTAATAATTGTAGTTCAGAGCTCTAACTATTTGTTACAATACATTGATTTTTCTCAACTAACTTATTACTTTAAAACTTTTCATTACAAACCAAACATTCATCTGACAATATCTAGAAACTCTATGGTAGACGCCCAATCGAAATCCCTTAGTCTCATGTGGTCCATCTTGCCCTTTGGTGAGATTCTGAAAGAGTAATAATTTGAAAGAGTAAGTTGTAAAAACAACTTAGTGAGGCCAGTGCAGGGGTGCAGTTGAGTTTTATGCATGAAACGATTTAGAAATTCATGTACTGCCTATTAACTTACAAAGTAATTGATATTTCAACTAGTATAGCAGATACGTTAATATCACAGATGATATCACAATCAATTACCAGTCAATATGGGCTAAACAACTATTCCACCTCAAAAGTATACGGAAAGATCAGGGTGTCATCAATAGTTAGCACGCCGGTTAGATAAGGGAGAAGGTGTTACCTTTCCCTTTTAAAGTGGCACTGGCATGTCTTAGCCGAATGATTTGAGTCACTCCCCAAGGGGCTCTAATCCCTGGTTTTGTGAGTCCGGTCAATGGCAGGGCTCTGGTAGTCCTGTAGCCCCAACTACCCAGAATTATCAAGAGAATACCATCAAGCGAGAGCGGATGAGTGCGCAAATAATCATGCATATGCAATTGGTACGTAGGTGAGATAAAGTACTACACCTTGGTACCATCCATCAATATGAGGTGAAATAAAGTACTACACCCCATTATTCAACAATTATCACATAATGCGAGAAATGCAGACAAGTATAGAGTTATCAGTTCTACTATGAAGAAGTAGTACATGTTGCAAAATCGGGCTATTCGTTCCATTATGAATATACAGTACAATCTGCGAATAAACATAGATATAACAACTATAGTCATTTTAAATAAGAAATGCATATATATGATATGATTTTCTTTAGAAGCTCTTCAGTTTTAAAAATATTTTATTGAGGCGCTCACCGTTGTCAGGCTATGTATGCTTCTCAACGATAGGCAATAATCCTCATGACGCGTTATCGAATTCACTTTCTGGCATGGCTCGATAGGGGAAAGACCTCGAACCAAATAATTTCATGTCTTGACTCAATTGTCGGATAGTCACATGTCGACTAATCTCGAAATACCTACACCGAACGTTTCCGTAATATCAATAACAACTCACGATCAATTATTCTCTTTAGTTTATTTGTCGTTCTATTCTTTATCCGTGGTCAAATTATATAATAAAACCTCTTTACTTTATTATAACCCAATAAAAGTCTAGTTAAGTTCAACCCTTAATCTTACTTAATAAAATTATTTACTTATCCTTGTGAATTTAAGTCATATGAGCTTAAATCTCCCAATAATTGGAACAATAAAGTCTTAAACGAACTAATTCATGCCTAATTGATAATTTGAAGTCCACAATTTCAATCTAGATAATGAAACTAGTATTCAATTTAAGCATTTTACATTGGTTATTAAATCAGCAGGCCTTACACACGGTTTGGCACTAAGGTTCTAGTGTACATGCATTAATTAACTAATAATAGTTCCATATCTAATAACACTAAGCCACAAGTTAAATCTTATTTTATTTCTTTTGGGTAATTGTCTCACATCCATAGTAAACCCATAATTAAAAGTTTAATTAAAACAATCAATTTACCCCTATAAACCAACCGTGAGTGCGTTTAAAATCTCCTCTTTAATGTATGCAAGTCAAGTTAATTAAATCCTTTTGACAATTCATTAAAGAGCTAATCTTAATTAACTTTTATTTAGTTATTTAATTTTCTATAAGATAATGATTTCTTACCTCTAAGCAATAACATTAACTTTAACTAGATAAATTACAGTCCATAATTATATGTCCAACCCTACAATTAACTTAGTATGTAAAATAGCCAAAATAATTGAAATAGTTTAACAACCTACCTGAATTGTTTCTTGGCATCAAATTCATCTACTGTTCCAAATTCCCTCTAAAGCCACTCCCAAGAACTCTTCACTCTCCCAGTATATTTTTGGTTACATATTAAATTATGGAATATGTTGGCGTGAGTTAGGTAGAAGTAATAAGGAAAGATTTTATTTTCATTCTTTTGTAGCTTGATTATAGAAAGTCAAGATTGTAATATATCACTAGACGAATATAGAAGATTACTAACCTAAAATAGGAAAAATACATGTCTATATATTGTAGCCTGGAGTTATATTGTTTATATACAAGTTAGAGTTTTCTCTACTTTTAACATGGTATCAGAGCCATCGTTCTTATTCTAAGTAGTGACCTTACCCCCCATCCACCCATGTCGATGGAGTCCAACACAGAGCACCACGTCGAGGCTTCTGAGTCAATCCTCACGACCTTCACCGAACAGATGACCGAGGCCCTTACACGACTTCAGCCATCAACCATGACACATGAACCAGCGGCTGCTCCGATTGGCATCAAACTGGATGGAACGAACTACGCTCTTTGGTCCCAAATTGTCGAGATGTACATCTCCGGCAAAGACAAATTGGGATATATTAATGGTGATATACCGCAACCAACTCCGACAGATCCTTCCTTTCGAAAATGGCGCACGGACAATGCTATTGTCAAAGGTTGGCTCATTAATTCTATGGATCCCTCCTTAATTGGAAACTTTATTCGATTTTCTACGGCAAAGATGGTGTGGGACTCAATTTCGACTACTTACTTCGACGGCAGTGACACGTCTCAAGTTTATGATCTCCGACGCCGTGTGACACGACTTAAACAAAGTGGAGGCTCTCTTGAGAAATACTACAATGATCTTCAAGGGTTATGGAGAGAAATAGATTTTCGGCGACCAAATCCAATGGAATGCACAACTGATATTCAGAAATATAATTCTATAATTCAGGAGGATCGGGTGTACATCTTCTTGGATGGATTGGACGACCGTTTGGACAAAATCAGGGGGGACATACTGCAATTGCGCCCACTTCCCACCGTGGAACAAGCCTACGCCCATGTCCGCCGTGAAGCCATCCGACAAGCTGTTATGCTTACCGGCGATGACGAACCAATACCAGGAGTTGTTCTTGCTGCCAAGGGACTCAAACTTGGACCCTTTAGTTCGTCTACTGTTGTACCTCATGGCAAAACCAAACCACGACAGACTACTGAAGGTGGGAAGTGCTCTCACTGTGGTAACTCAAAGCATACCCGCGAGACATGCTTCAAATTGCACGAGTATCCCGACTGGTGGGCAGAACTTCAAGCAAAGAAACGCCGTGATATGGGGACAACCGACAATGTGCCTGGTAAGGCAGCAGTGGTGACCGCACAACCACACCTCTCATTCACTCCTCCGCTGGTGCAAAATTCGGAATCAGGTAAACAAGCTTGTGCGTGTTCTGCTCTGTTAATTGATGGTAATAAACGAGACACTTGGTTGTTGGACTCCGGTGCTACCGATCATATGACTTTTACATCGGAAGATTTTACAATTTCGTCCCTACCACGACGAATGAGTATCGCCAATGCAAATGGCGATATATCTCCAGTTACTGGCGCTGGCACTGTGAAACTATCTCCTACTTTACACCTACATAATACCTTGCTTGTCCCATCTCTATCACATAAGCTTCTCTCTGTAAGCCAATTAACATCAGATTTGAATTGTGTTGTGCTAATGTACCCAGATTTATGTCTTATCCAGGACATTCGAACACAGAAGATCATTGGGCGTGGTACTAAGAGAGAGGGGCTCTATTATATGGAAGATGTCAATATAGGTCAAGCACATCATGCACAACATCTAGTAGAAGGCATTATAATATTTGAGTCCGAAGAGGTTACCTCAGTATCATTCGCAGGAGTTGAGTTGTCTGGTACAAGAGAGAAGGGGGTATGTGTAATTTCGTGATCAATCTCATTTTGTTCTGTAGCCGTATGGATATGTTCTTCCATTCTTGTTTCGTCCAGTGTCGCAGGTAAGTTCGGCCAGTTTAGTTCCATCCAGTTCGATTCTTCTTGTCTAGTCTCCCCCTGAAGAGAAGAACTAGGTGGAAAAAAAGTCTCAGTTTCCACAAAGGTGACATCCATAGTAGTAAACGTGCGGTTGGACTCAGGATCATAGCATCGATAACCTTTTTGATGAAAAGCATAACCCAGAAAAATGCATTTACGAGCAAACGGGTCTAGCTTAGATCTCTGGTTTTTATGGAGATGGACGTACGCTACACATCCAAACTAGTATATTATAATGCCTATCAAATATTATAATGCCTTCTACTAGGTTTTTATGCGATATATCTCCAGTTACTGGCGCTGGCACTGTGAAACTATCTCCTACTTTACACCTACATAATACCTTGCTTGTCCCATCTCTATCACATAAGCTTCTCTCTGTAAGCCAATTAACATCAGATTTGAATTGTGTTGTGCTAATGTACCCAGATTTATGTCTTATCCAGGACATTCGAACACAGAAGATCATTGGGCGTGGTACTAAGAGAGAGGGGCTCTATTATATGGAAGATGTCAATATAGGTCAAGCACATCATGCACAACATTCAGAGAACATCAAAGAAAAGGAGATTTGGCTTTGGCATCATCGATTGGGACATCCCTCATTTTCATATATGAAACATTTATTTCCTGAGTTATTTTCTAGGTTGCAAACTACTGATTTCAATTGTGAAACTTGTGTTTTGGCGAAAAGCCATAGAGTTTCTTTTCCATTGAATATGAATAAAGCAGTTATTCCGTTTTCTTTAATTCATTCTGATATATGGGGACCTTCTCCAATTACTACTATTTCTGGATATAAATGGTATGTGTTGTTTGTTGACGATTGCACACGTATGACTTGGCTTTACTTGTTAAAAACTAAAGATGAAGTTTTTGGTGTGTTTACATCGTTTCATGCTATGATTAAGACACAATTCTCAGGAAAAGTTCAGATATTACGATCGGATAATGGGGGTGAGTATGTCAATCATCGATTTCGGGAGTATCTACAAATCCATGGGATTATTCACGAGACCTCTTGCCCTCAAACACCTCAACAAAATGGAATTGTTGAACGAAAGAACAGACATGTCCTTGAGACTGCCCGGGCTCTTCTAATTGGCGCTCATGCACCCAAGAAATTTTGGGCTGATGCCGTTACCACTGCGGTCCATCTTCTAAATCGCATGCCCTCTAAAGTTTTGAACTTTGAAACCCCGTTGCAAGCCTTGTCGAAATACAACCATGTGCCCTCGGTTCTTATGCTACCACCTAAAGTGTTTGGATGTGTAGCGTACGTCCATCTCCATAAAAACCAGAGATCTAAGCTAGACCCGTTTGCTCGTAAATGCATTTTTCTGGGTTATGCTTTTCATCAAAAAGGTTATCGATGCTATGATCCTGAGTCCAACCGCACGTTTACTACTATGGATGTCACCTTTGTGGAAACTGAGACTTTTTTTCCACCTAGTTCTTCTCTTCAGGGGGAGACTAGACAAGAAGAATCGAACTGGATGGAACTAAACTGGCCGAACTTACCTGCGACACTGGACGAAACAAGAATGGAAGAACATATCCATACGGCTACAGAACAAAATGAGATTGATCACGAAATTACACATACCCCCTTCTCTCTTGTACCAGACAACTCAACTCCTGCGAATGATACTGAGGTAACCTCTTCGGACTCAAATATTATAATGCCTTCTACTAGATATGTGTTACCTGATAGGCACAACCGTGGGAAACCTCCAAATCGTTACTCCCCAGACATCAATAAAATGACATCAAGATATCCGATTGCCAATTATGTATCCACAGAAAAGCTGACTGAACCGATCAGAACTCTGGTTCATAACATTTCAACATGCAAAATTCCAATAAGAGTGGAAGAAGAATTGAGAGACCCAAAGTGGACTCTGGCGATCAAAGATGAAATGGATGCACTGATGAAGAACCAAACATGGGATCTAGTACCACTACCAAAAGGGAAGAAAACAGTGGGATGTAAATGGGTGTTTTCTGTCAAACACAAAGCCGATGGATCTATAGAAAGGTACAAAGCACGACTTGTGGCGAAAGGGTACACTCAGACCTATGGTATAGATTATCAGGAAACTTTTTCTCCTGTTGCTAAGCTAAATACTGTTAGAGTACTACTATCTCTTGCTGCGAACCTAGACTGGCCACTACATCAATTTGATGTGAAAAACGCCTTCCTCCATGGGAAGCTTGAGGAGGAAGTTTATATGGATATTCCTCCAGGGTACTCATTGACCACGGGAACTAACGAGGTGTGCAAACTACAACGGGCCTTGTACGGACTAAAACAATCACCTCGAGCATGGTTTGGGCGATTCAGCTTGGCAATGAAGAAATATGGTTTCAAACAGAGCAATGCAGATCACACTTTATTTCTAAAGAAACGACAACACAAAGTAACAATTCTCATTGTGTATGTTGACGATATGGTTATTACAGGAGATGATATTGAAGAAATAACAAGACTCGAAGGACAACTAGCAAACGAATTCGAAATGAAAAATTTAGGTGGGCTCAAGTACTTCCTTGGAATAGAAGTGGCTAGATCAACTCAAGGCATCTTTATATCTCAACGGAAATACATTCTAGATTTATTATCGGAAGTTGGGTTATTGGACTGCAAGCCTGTGGACACTCCAATAGTTCAAAACCACAAGCTTGGAATTTACCCGAATCAAAAGCCAACTGATAAGGGGAGATATCAACGACTAGTTGGAAAATTGATCTATCTTTCCCATACTCGTCCAGATATCGCATATGCTGTAAGTGTAGTAAGTCAATTCATGCACTGCCCAAGTGAAGAACACATGGAGGCTGTAAGTCGTATCCTGAAGTACTTAAAAACCTCTCCAGGAAAAGGACTTATTTTCTCTAAAAACAACCATCTGAGAATTGAGGGCTACACAGACGCTGATTGGGCAGGAAACATTTCCGACAGAAAATCGACGTCAGGATACTTTACTTTTGTGGGTGGAAATCTCGTGACATGGAGGAGCAAGAAACAAAAAGTGGTTGCACTTTCTAGTGCGGAAGCAGAATTCCGAGGAGTGGCTAAAGGATTATGCGAACTTCTTTGGCTGAAAAGTTTGCTAACCGAGATTGGTTTTGCTCCCACATCTGAAATGAAGCTCTACTGTGACAATAAGGCAGCTATAGACATCTCGCACAATCCAGTCCAACATGATCGAACAAAACATGTGGAGGTGGATCGACATTTCATCAAACATAATCTTGACACTAATATAGTTCAACTTCCATTTGTTAAATCTGAAGATCAGCTTGCAGATATACTCACCAAGGCTGTATCGAGTAAAGATCTCCATAACTTACTAATCAAGTTGCGCATGAAGGATCCCCATGCATAACTTGAGGGGGAGTGTTGGCGTGAGTTAGGTAGAAGTAATAAGGAAAGATTTTATTTTCATTCTTTTGTAGCTTGATTATAGAAAGTCAAGATTGTAATATATCACTAGACGAATATAGAAGATTACTAACCTAGAATAGGAAAAATACATGTCTATATATTGTAGCCTGGAGTTATATTGTTTATATACAAGTTAGAGTTTTCTCTACTTTTAACAGAATAGTCTAAGATACACGTATTGTATGTGAAAAGAGAAATTGATGAGAGCCTTTTGTTTTACTCTGTTCTGCTGCAAATTTATGATAAAGTATGTATATTCAACTAGAAGTAACAAGGTTAAGGTGTTAATGGTTATAATATACTTGTAGTTATCTTATCAATTGGACTACATGCCACGTAAAAGGCTAAATTCAATTGTCATCAAACCTTGATTTGATGGACCCCTATTTTTAATTCATTGTTCATTTATTTACCAATAAGACTTCACATATAAGATATGCTCAAATTCCAGTTTTTTCTTATCCTGACTAACAAATTGTTAATCTAGTATTATTAATTTATTTTCAAATCAAATCATTATTTTGACTTAATAAATATTTCACTCTACTTTTATTATTAAAATATCGGCTTGTTCATCTATATGTTTACTTTTTTTAATTACGTGATCGACTTTAAATAGGAATTAAAGACTTATCAAGTTACGCTAAATATTCACGAAAGTTAACGAGTTGATAAAATAATAGAATATAACTATTCAGACAAAAACCCAACTTCTAAATAGATTTGATATTCATCCCCACATCCTAACTACATGATTTATTAAGTCCATGACGAGTTCAATCGATGATTTCAACTTTTATACTTGATCCACTATATTTCATAAACCTTAACTTTAATCCTCCACTATAGTTGAACACTTTATTTTATGTATAACATACTATACCAATTTACTTTCTTTTACTTCTTATTTTATTTAAAATCAATTAAATATTCATTTTACAATTATATAAAATAACGGTGTATTACACATAACCTTCCCCAATTTCATCATTTAGGAAAGAGGAGAAAACAGAGTAGAAGGTTGGTGCACAATCCTTTCACAGATTTATCCCTCATTCATGATGGAAAGATAATTTCTATTATTATTTTTCAACATCTCTCTCCAAAATCGTCAAATATTGGAGGGAAATTGTCCAAATTTTGGGAGGGCTACGAAAATACATATGAAGAAGAGAGGAAAACCTAGGGCATAAATATATGTATATATGTGAGTGGTATTGCAAGTGTTTCACTCATCAATTGTCTACATATAGTGTTTCGGCAGGTGCGAGCCTTCTTCTCAATTTTATTATTTGATACATTTTTTAATCTAGCAAGGATATATGATTTTCATATTTCTTTTAAACAGTAACATGGCAATGAACCTTGTTTCTTATATGCAACTTCGTCTGAATGAGGCTTCGTTGTCCGGATCAGAAACGGAACAGGAGAATGAAGAATAGGCTGGGCAGCCTATTAATTTGGGTACACTTATACTTTATATTTTAACCTATTTTGTTTCACTATTTTTGTAAGGTTCAATTGGCATGTGATGAAACTATTAGATAAATGAAGATTAGATACTTGATTCTATTTGTCATACTGAATTTATTGGAATGTTATTTTCTCATAATTATTGACAATAACATTGTTTTAGTAGAAAATTCAGTTACAAATAATTTGTTGACTAATAAAAATATTACATTAATTTTATTTAGAGATCTACATCAGGCTACAGTTCTTTGGTTACTCTTATAATTTGGTAATTTGTGTAGTTTAAAACATTTCTTTGGTTAGAATATGATATATATTATTTTAGATGCATTTTTAATGTCTTGATAGAAGCTAGTGTTAAAAAAACAAGGAAAATGGTAAGAGAGGCTTTACTCAAATGAGGGAAATTTGGGGTAGAAGGGACGGAGAGGAACTCTTAGAAGTCAAATGCAATGAATTTAGGCAACCCGAAGATGAAATGGAAACAAATATGTCCAACTTTATAGGAACTATGATAAGAGATGGAAAACATGGTTTGCTCAACTATCCAAGCTGGCATAAAGTTCCTATGGAGTGCAAGAAAAAGTTGTGGAAAATATTGCAGGTGATGCGTTAATACAAAGTTTATTTATATTAAATTGATTATGTTATTTATATATGTGTTATGTTTTAGTGTAAATATAATTTCTTGCCCATGTACGATATATCTTTAGTTATCATTTATATTGGCCAAATAACTTTTTTTTAAATAAATTACTATAAAAATTTCTTTATTTTTCTTATTCATTCTAATTTTGTAGTCCAAGTTTAAGCTCGATGAATCGTGTTGGTCCCAAGTGGTCAGATGAGGTCTAGAGGGGGGGGGGGGGGTGAATAGACCTCTGAAAATTTTTGAACTTAAAAACTTTTCAGTCTTCTGTCAGCAGACTAAGCTGATGAAGAACAGTAAGCAGACTAGTCTGATCGTGAACAAATCTTGAACAGACGACTGACCACTCTTCTTACAGTAACTTAGCTGTTTTTCAGCAAAACAGTTTTTCAAAGAGTATACTTGCAGCGGATTGTTTTAAAGTGTTTTTCACAAGTAGACTAAGTTCTTAAAAGATTTTCTCCTCAGTTTTTACAAACTCCTTTTAAAATCTTTTAGACAATTCAAATTGTTTAAATATGCAAATTTTAAATATGCAAGAAAGTTTTATATGCAAGATAACACAAAGAATTTTTATAGTGGTTATATGGATAAAAATCCTTTAGTCCACTCTTCCAGATCACACAGATTATGGGTTATACTATAATCACTTAGATTACAATATTTCTCCACTTACACCTAAACAACTAATGAGAAGGCTGTAAGCTCACAATAGGAATTCACAAAGAAAACCTATCCTCTGAAGTAGAATCACTCACACAGATGGATTCTCACTTCGCACAACACTCAGCTATTACAAAATCACTCAGATAATGTTTTTCTGATTTCTTCAACTTGGTTTCTGTCAACAGATGACTTCTACCAGACGAGTGAGCTGTTCGAGCTTTTGAGACTTAGAAAAATTCTGCTTCAAAATCGAAATCTCTGATTGTTGTTGTGTGTCTCTCTCTTCGAACTTTGCTCTATTTATACTTGGATTTGAATTTATGACCGTTGAAGGAAATCACATCTTCAAATCCATCCTTCAGCTCTTTTTGAAACGGCTCCCTGCAGCAATCGTACAGTGTACAGTACCTTTCTGTCCATCGCATTTAATGCTGCATTTAATGCACTCTGCTGATCCGAGGATATCTTCAATCATTTGCCATTACTACCCTTCTCTTTCAGCATTTATTACGCCAGGTGCATTTATTACCGTTGGACTAATCTCTTGATCTCTTCTACTTTGCTGATCAAAACGACTCTGCTGATAGATACTCTGCTGATCAAATACTGAACTAATCTGATTTGACTCGGCTGATGACCTACCCTTCTGTTCGCTGTTTCAGCAAGAGATCACTAGTCTTCTGAGCTTTGAACTTTGAACTCTTCTGATGTCTTCTTTTACTTGTTCAAAATTCTTCTAAGGGAACTAAGCTTTCCATACTTAGCTGATTATGATGTTTTGGAAATCATCAAAACCTTCCCTTAATTTCTGACTTCTTTCATCTTCATCTTCATCCAACAATTTCCCCCTTTTTGATGATGACAAAACTTCAGCTAAGTACCTGTACCTAAACTAAAGTTTTGATCCTCAAAAATTTCTGAGATAGAAATAATCTGTTGGATTAAAACTTGCAATTTTATAGATAGTGAACTGATTACATATTACAAGTTTGTTCAGATGATATGAAAAAAAAATTACAAGGATTTTAAGATAAAGTAAGGTCTAGTCTAAACTAGTCTTCTTCTTTCTTTTCTTCTTCAGCTTCCTTGTCTTCTTTTTCTTCTTCAGCAGGTTTGGAAGTTCCAACTTCCAATTTCTGCTTCAACAGCTCTAACTTTTTCTTTTTAGTATCAGGATCAAGCTGTTCTTCAGCTGAATCCTTAGCAGCAGCTATCTCCTTATCAGATTTAGCTTTTGCTTCAGCTTCAGTTTCTTCAGCTATCTCCTTATCATCTTCTTCTTTTTCTGTGATCTTTTCATCTGCTGATCTGCTTGTGCCTTCATTTGCTGCTTCATTCCTATCATTTTCATCAGCAGACTCTTCTAAGACTTCCGTTCCTTCAGCATCGTCTTCAGCTTCCAATACAAGAGAAGTTCCAACTCTTTTCTGTCCAAATATCCTCTCTTCCCCCTTTTTGTCATCATCAGCAGGGTTGATTTGGTAGTTTGGTAAGATTGGAGTAATTAGAAGTGAATCACAGAGAAGCTTGATGTTCTCTTCCATAGCATTAATCTGAGCTTGTTGTTTAAGTTGATTGGCCTTAACAGTTTTGACTTCCTTGAGCAAGTCTTCTCCTTGATCACCCAATTGAATTTGAGATCCCAAAATCCAATTTGATGAAGCAGTGAAGTCTTTCATCATGTTGCCCATGACTTCATCTTCTGCTTGGAGAGCCAATTCAACAGTTTGTTCAATCTGCTTCCAACCTTCATTAGTGCTCTGAGTCCGCCTTCTAAGAATATCCATATCCTGACAGATGGATTTAACATTATGAGCAGTGTCTTCTATCAGATCTGTTGGGACAACAGCAGCTTTCTGAACTGGTTGTTTAACAGCAGCTATCACTTCTGCAGCTAATTCTTTCTTCATATCCTTCAGAGAATTGGTGATCATTTGCTGGATGGAGTCCAACAGATTTGTCTGAACACCATGAGAAGTTGAAGGCATATCTGAAGTAGCAGCAGGTGTATCTTCCATGAGTTGCTCTGATGGTTGATTTGTTAATGCAAGAGATTGATCTGCTGGTTCATCAGCATGGCTCGGAGTGCTTTCCTTCTCCTTAGCTTGATCATCTCCTTCAGCAGCAACTTCTTTTTCCTTTAGCTGATCTGCTGGAATTTCTTCTTCCTTCTTTGATTCATCAGCAGCATCAGACTTATCATCCTGCACTTTGTATTGATCAGATGGGTCTGATGTACCCTCAATTTGCTTTGGTTGATCAGAGGACTCTGCTCCTTCCTTATCAGCAGGTGATATAATCTTCTTGACAGTTTCAACTGTCCTCATCAATCCTTCATTGTCCACTGCTGACCTGTTAGAAATCCAAGTAAAGTTATCAAGAGGAATAAAAGTAGATGATGGTTCCTCAGGCAACTCTTCATAGGGTTTGATGTTTGGACCATAGACAATGTGTTTGATGTTTGGAAGTGGGACCAGTGAGCTTGGTTGTCCTCTTAACTTCCTTGCTTTCTTTGCCCAAAGCTCCATTGCTTGAGCAATAGCCAACTTGATAGATCTTTCTTTGAGATCTACTGAGTCATCAAAATCCTCAGAAATAGACGCAAAGATCTTCTTGGCTTCTTCCTTGACTATGTGACATATCCTCATCCTTAATCTGTCCAGAAAGAATTCTGAATCAAGTGCTTGAATGAGTGAATTTGTCTCAAGCCACTTAAGTACCCAGTCTTCTGTAGCCTTGAATTCTTTCCATTTGGCCATTTCAGCAGGACTCTTTGTTAATCTGAATTCCCTCCATCTGTTGTATTTAATCTTTTCAGAATGGAAGAGTGTCAGACGGTTGACCCTTTCATTTTCAGCATCAAGTCTTCTGAGAAATTCTTCAAAAATTGCAGGATCTTCCCTAACAATTTCAAGAGATAGTCTGATTTCTTCTCTTTTCTTTGACTTTATCTTGGGTGCAGGCATAGCTGGGATTGGTTTGTTTGGATCCCTTGGTTCACCAATAGCTATCCCACCAGTATGCTGATGTCCATGAGCATCCTTGATGCTTGCCTCAATAACAGCAGCCAACTCTGCTGCCTCAATAGCATCTCTCTGCTCTTGAGTCATTTTGCTGGCTTCTTCCTCCAGCCTTTTTAATTCTAGGCTTTTCAGCCTATCCTCTTCTGCTTTCTCTGCAGCTATCCTTTGCTTCTCAGCATCATCTAACTTTTTCTTTTCTGCAGCAGTTACATAAGTAGCAATCTTCCCAGTCCTTCTTCTCCTTGATTCAGGACTCTCAATTGCTTGAAGAGGAACTGCAGCAACTGGAGTAGGATGCAACAGAGGTGCATCTCCTTCAAGTGTTGAACTAGTCTGCTGTACATTTTGAACTTCAGCAGATAGTGCAGCAGATGAGTCTTCTGTTGGTACTCCAATTTCAGAGATAACTTTAGCTTCAGCAGCAGCAGCTTTAGCAGCTTCAACAGCAGGTTCTTTAATTGTTAATGGCCTTTCTGCTTCTGTTGTTGTTTCTCTTACAGTTGCAACAGGTTCTTCAGAGAAATTTACCTTTCTCTTTGCCTTGGACTTAGGAATTTTCTTGGCAGGAGGGTTTGCAACAGGAGGTCCCCTTGCCTCACTCCTAGTCCTCAATCTCTTCAACCTTTGAATAGGAACTTCTTCATCAGACTCTGTCTTTTCAGATGAAGAGCCTGTCTCCATGTTCTCAACTTCAGCTGTGAAGTCATCTATCACCTTTTCAGGGATTTCAAATTCAGGTTGTGCTGATCCAGCCACAACAGCAGACTGTGCTGTTGGCTCAGCAGATTGACTTGTCTGACCCACCTTCTTGCTCTTCTTAGAAGGGGTCTTTTTGGATTTTGCAGGAGCTTTTCTTTTAGGTTTATCCACTATTTGTCTGACTGGCTCATAGAGTTTGAACTCTTTACTACCATGAGTGGGCTTCCCACCACCCATAGGGCATTGCAGGGATGCAAACAGATTACTAAGTAAAATAGCATGAGAATGTCTCTTATCACTTAGTAACTCATAAACATGAGCAGCCCAGTTAACCTTTAGGCCGTAGTAAATACACACCATTGTGTGATATCTCCTTCTGGGTAACCCGTCCAGAGAGCTTGTGCTGCAATCCAGTATCTTGGCAATAATATCAGCAAACCTCTGATATTCACCCTTCAGCTGGGTCTTCATCAAAGTCCCAGTCATCTCCTCTCCTTCCTTAGCACAAATAGACCAAAATTCCTCTTCCTTTTCAGACCCAAGGTCTGTCACATCTCCTCCCTTGTTCGTCAGCTTATAAATTTCACTAAGAACAGCAGCAGATACAGCAATTTTCTTACCACCAATGACAGCAGTCATAACAGTGTCATCACTGTTGAATTTTCTGGTCATGTAGAAATGATAAACATCATCTAAGTAGACTCTTTCTTCGTGAGCTTCTAGAACAGGAACTAACAATGATTCTTTGATCTTTTCCAGTAATGAACGCATCAAATCAGTGCCAGAGAAATGGAATTTGCTGTAGTTGAAGTACCTTCCCTCAATAATCTTGTCCATTTCAGAGATTAGTGAGTAGATTCTGCAAAAGAACAGTAAACTTTCGAAGCAATAGGGTTTGAGAGTTAGAGAGTTTGAGAAATTTTGAGTGCGTAAGACGACTGTACTGTTTAGATCGGATTTTATAGGTTTCCTTTTGATTAGGTTTCCGTGATTTATCTGAACCGTTGATCTAATCTGACAGTTTTAAATCGTGTGGTTATGAGAAGCGGATTTCAATTTTATTATTTTAATGTCAGATGGGCGGGAAACTCTATCGACACTAATCTGTTACTTATAAAAGCGCGTTTCTTATGATACGATTTATGACCATGCTTATATAAGATATCAGATGAGTAGAGTTTAACTTATCTGACAGACGAGTGATCTGTTATCTGATATTACTAGAGAATGCCAATAGCTAGTAATCTTCCTCTGCTGTTTGTCAATCCAGCAAGATAAAATAATCTTCAGTCTTCAAGAATTAAGAACAGATCTTCAGATAATATAACTTTCACTAACTGACATTAACAGATTTCATCTTTAGAACAGAAGTACCGCTAGTCTTACACGTTCCCCCTGTCTTTAAGAATCCATAAGCTAACTAGTCTGTTGAAAGTTAATTCTTGAATATAATAACGGATAACTAAGCTGTTGAACTCCAGTCTTCTGATGAGTTCCCCCTCAGCTTATGCATCCAATTTAAGTAGTCCTAACTCAGCTCTTAGAGTTGAGAACCTTGCTTCACTTAGAGGTTTAGTGAAGATGTCAGCAATCTGATTGTCAGTATGAACATACTCTATCATAACATTGCCTTTTTCCACATGATCTCTAATGAAGTGATGCTTGATCTCTATATGTTTAGTCCTTGAATGACTTGTAGTATTCTGAGTAAGTGAGATTGCACTTGTATTGTCACAATAGATTGGAATTCCACTGATTTTAATATTGTAGTCTTCTAGTTGATGCTTCAACCAAAGTATCTGTGCACAACAAGCTCCAGCAGCTATATATTCAGCTTCAGCAGTAGATATAGAAACTGAGGTTTGTTTCTTACTCATCCATGAGATCAGACGACTACCTAAGAACTGACAAGCACCTGTTGTGCTCTTTCTGTCAATCTTGCAGCCAGCAAGGTCTGAATCTGAATAACCAATAAGCTCAAATCCAGATTCTCTAGGATACCACAATCCCAATTCTTGAGTGCCTTTAACATATTTCAATATCCTCTTGGCAGCTAAGAGATGAGATTCCTTGGGGTTTGATTGAAATCTTGAACAGACTCCAACTGAGTACATTATGTCAGGTCTGCTTGCTGTTAGATATAACAGTGACCCTATAATGCCTCTATATTTGGTTATGTCCACTGATTTGCTATCTTCATCTTTATCCAAACGAAGACTTGTAGACATAGGAATAGTAGCAGTAGAGCTAGTTTCCATACCAAACTTCTTGAACAGATCTCTTGTGTATTTTGCTTGATTTATAAAGATTCCATCAGGTAGCTGTTTGACTTGTAAACCAAGAAAATAATTAAGTTCACCCATCATGCTCATTTCAAACTTATTCTGCATCAGCTTGGAGAACTTATCACACATCTGTTGGTTAGTTGAACCAAAAATAATATCGTCCACATATATTTGCACAATTAATATATGATTCTCCCATTCAATTGTGAACAAGGTTTTATCTACCTTACCTTTGTGAAATCCTTTAATTAAAAGAAAATCAGATAGGGTATCATACCATGCTCTTGGAGCCTGTTTCAGTCCATAGAGGGCTTTCTTCAGACGATATACTTTGTCCTCTTCTTGATAGACTTCAAATCCAGGAGGTTGTTCAACATACACTTCTTCTTGCAATTCTCCATTGAGAAAAGCAGACTTCACATCCATCTGATAGACAGTGAAGTTCTTGTAAGCAGCATAGGCAAGAAACAGTCTGATTGCTTCAAGTCTTGCTACTGGTGCAAAAGTTTCATCAAAGTCAATTCCTTCTTCTTGACAATAACCCTTGGCCACTAGTCTTGCTTTGTTTCTGGTAACAATACCATCTTCATTCATCTTATTTCTGAAAACCCACTTAGTGCCAATTACCCTTTGATGACTTGGTCTAGGAACTAAGTACCAGACTTCATTCCTCTCAAATTGATTCAATTCTTCTTGCATCGCTTCTATCCAGAAGGAATCATTTAGAGCTTCTTCAATTTGCTTAGGCTCTATTTGAGATAGAAAGGTGACAAACATAGCATCTTGTGCAGCAGCTCTTCTTGTTTTCACTCTATCTAATGGATCACCAATCACCAACCCTGGTGGATGGTTTCTGAGCCATCTGAGATCAGGTTGCAGGTCTGAATGTTGTCCTCTGTTTTGATCTTGCAACACTACTGTTGGAGTTGCAGTAGTAGTCTGTTGAACATTTGCAGTCTGTTGAACAGTCTCTGGTCTGTCAGCTGTTTGCAACTCGTCTGTTAGACAATCAGCACTGTGATTTTGAACAGCACTTGAGTTATCAGCTGAATTTAGATTAGGTAGTATGATGGGAACATATTCTTCATTTCTTCCAATGTCTAACTTCTGTAGAACAGTAGACAGATCTTGATTTGCACTTTGATTCTTTTCAGAAGATTGACTTGGCTCATCAAATACTACATGGATAGATTCTTCTATTAGTAATGTTCTTTTATTGAAAACTCTATAAGCTTTACTAACAGATGAGTATCCTACAAAAACAGCTTCATCAGCCTTTTCTGCAAATGCAGTAAGGTGATTTTTCCCATTATTCAATACAAAACATTTACAACCAAAAATCTTAAAGTAATGAATGTTTGGTTTCCTGTTGTTCCAAACTTCATATGGAGTCTTGTTCTGATTTTTGTTGATCATACATCTGTTCTGGGTATAGCATGCTGTATTTGTTGCTTCTGCCCAAAATCTTTGAGGCAGTTTAGCTTCAGCTATCATGGTTCTGACAGCTTCCTTTAGTGTTCTGTTTCTCCTTCCAGCAACACCATTCTGTTGAGGGGTTCTGGCAGCAGAGTACTCATGATGTATTCCTTTGATGTTACAGTACTCTTCAACAGTAGAGTTTGTAAACTCTGCCCCTCTATCTGATCTGATCTTCAATATTTTGATAGTCTTCTCATTCTGGATCAGTTCCATCAGATTAGTAAGATGTTCCTTGGTTTCACTCTTTTTCTTCATGAAAATCACCCAAGTATATCTTGAATAATCATCCACAACAGCTAGGCAGTACTTCTTTCCACCATTGCTGACTGGATCAATGGGTCCAAATAAGTCCATATGTAATAGCTCCAAAATTCTTTCAGAAGATTGGTGCTTCTTGCTTTTGAAAGATGACTTGATTTGTTTACCCTTCTGACAGGCGTCACAGAGCTTGTCTTTGCTCATGACTGCTTTTGGAATCCCTTCTACCAAATCATTCTTGATTAATCTGTTTATGGTCTTGAAGTTTAAGTGATTCATCCTTTTGTGCCACAGCCAACTAACTTCACTTGGTGCAGATGCAACCAAACAGACGTTTGAATTCTTGTCAGCAGAATCCCAGTCGACTATGTAGACATTCCCTTGTCGTCTTCCAGATAAAATTACCTTCTTTGTACCAATCTGTTCGACAAAGCACTTATCTGTTGAGAAGATGACTGAATATCCCTTGTCACAAAATTGACTTATGCTCAACAGATTATATTTGAGGCCTTTGACATATGAGACGTCAGATATCTCTATGTTTCCTCTGATTAATCTTCCTTTAGCTTTAATCTTGCCTTCTTTGCTGTCCCCAAAAGTAACCTTTGGACCATCCACAGCAACTGCATCAGTCAGCTCATGTATGTTTCCACACATGTGTCTTGAACATCCACTGTCCAAGTACCAGATCTTCTCTACTTTACTCCTACTCCTAATCCTAACCTACAAAACAAAAATAAAATTGTTTTAGGTACCCTTATTGAGAGGGTCCTGAAGGATTAGTTTCACCTTTGACAACCCAAGATGTTGAAGTCTTAGGCTTCTTAGGTTTCTGAGTTTTGACAGGAGCATGAACAGTTTTATTTTCATCATAATTATCAGATAAGTCATGTTGATGATCAGTATGATAAGAATAGTGTTCATAAGCAGGGTAAGGTGCATGATAAGCAGGATATGCATGCATTGGATGAGCAGGGTAAGGTGCATAGTAACTAGGAAATTGAGGTGCATGATACATAGGATGATATGCAGCAGGTTGCACATAATATGACTCATTTCCATACCAAGCATTTTGATTTTTCTTGTTCTTATGCTTCTTTGGCTTACTAGGTGCTTGCTCAACTTGTTTAGACTTAGCTTTACCACTAGTCTGATTGACTTTAGCTTTATCAGCAGACTTCTTAGGACTCTGCTGTTTGGTCTTACTAGTCTTATTTCCTACACTAGGCTCTTTGCTCTTTTTAGCCTTAGGAGATTTCTTCTCCTTTAATTCTTTCTCAGGTGAAGTAGGTCTAGCAGTTTGAACATACAGAATGACCTTACTATTGTCAGCTGATATAAATTTTTCAGTATGGTTCAACTCTTGCTTATCCTGTTCTAAAGGCATCTTCTGTTTACTGGATGTATGCGTGGATGCAGCAGATGATTTCTCATGAGACTCGATAATCTTTTCAAGTTCCATGATTTTTCCTTTATAAACTTCACATTCAGCTTTCAGAGATTCATGCTCTTGCTCAAGCTGTTTATACTCGACTGATTCTTTTGGCTTTTCAGCTTTAAGTTTCAGTGAGTTATTTTGCTCTTTTAGCAAGCTCATCTCTTCCTTAAGCTTAACAAATTCTCCAGCAATAGTAGTATTATTTAACATCATTTGCTCTAGAGAATCAAACAATTCATTATTTTGAGGAGTTACCTCATCCTCAGAATCATCAGAGTCCTTTGCCATCAGGCACAGGAGAGCAGGTTTTTCTTCATCAGAAGATTCTTCATCAGACGAGTCTGAATCTGAATCAGATGAATAGACAACAGCAAGCTTTTCTGCTTCAGCCATCATTGCTTTCCCTCTCTGATACTTTCTTTCTTTTCTCATTTTCTTCTCCTCTTCAGTGTACTTTTCTGCTTTTGGATATGGGCAGTCTTTGATGAAGTGTCCCAATTTCCTGCAGTTGTAACACATTAGTTTTGATTTATAATCATCTTTATCTTGAGAAGAAAAGTTAGGTTTAGAAGTAGAAGCATTGTTGTATTTGTTCTTCATTTTTCTTTTGTAGAACTTCTTGATATTATTCATCAACAGTGCAACGTCTCCAGCAGTGTACTCCTTCTTGTTGAGTAGAGTGGCTTCATCAGATGAGTCCACTTCTTTGCTTTTCTGTGCTAGTCTTCTGGTGTTTTCAGCAGCAACCAGTGCAGCTGTGGGTCCTGAAGTTGAGGTTTCTTCAATACCCATCCTAGGCAGTTTATACTCATAAGCCTTGAGTACAGAAAACAGCTCTGTAAGAGAGATCTTCCCCAGATCCCTTGATTCTTCCATTGCTGTCACCTTCATGTTGAACTTAGGAGGTAAGGCCTTCAGTACTCTGATGGTTATCTCCTTGTCTGTGAAGGTTTTTCCAAGCTTCAGTACTTCATTTAATATTCTTGTAAACCTTGTGTCCATCTGATCAATGGTTTCAGTGGACTTCATCTTGAAGTTATCCAGCTTTTCTAGAGCAACACTCAGCTGATGCTCCTTGATAGCATCATTGCCTTCGCTCATATCTCTGACTTTGTCCCACATCTCTTTTGCAGATTTGCAATGTTTGATCTTGTCAAACCGATCATTATCCAGGGCTTTAGTCATGATAAATCTTCCAATCTTGTCCAGGTTGAACAGCTTGATTTCTTCAGCTGTCATTTCGCTCAAGTCTTTTTCCACCACGGTATCAACTTCATTGATTTTTATCGTCTTGGTGAACTTGAATGGACCTTTTGTAATGCAAGTGAACATGTTGTCATTGTAGGCAGCAAGGAAAATCTCCATCCTGATTTTCCAGTCTTCGAAGGACATGCCAGCAATGTGGGGAACATGGTTTATGCATTCCATTTTCAAAAAGTTTTGATTTTTCAAAAAAATGCTCTTTTGAAAAAGTTTTCAAAAACCTTTGAAAAACACTTGGATCAAGCTCGTTGATCAGGCAGCTGATTCAAATGAACCACCTGCTCTGATACCACTTGTTGGTCCCAAGTGGTCAGATGAGGTCTAGAGGGGGGGGGGGGGGGGTGAATAGACCTCTGAAAATTTTTGAACTTAAAAACTTTTCAGTCTTCTGTCAGCAGACTAAGCTGATGAAGAACAGTAAGCAGACTAGTCTGATCGTGAACAAATCTTGAACAGACGACTGACCACTCTTCTTACAGTAACTTAGCTGTTTTTCAGCAAAACAGTTTTTCAAAGAGTATACTTGCAACGGATTGTTTTAAAGTGTTTTTCACAAGTAGACTAAGTTCTTAAAAGATTTTCTCCTCAGTTTTTACAAACTCCTTTTAAAATCTTTTAGACAATTCAAAGTGTTTAAATATGCAAATTTTAAATATGCAAGAAAGTTTTATATGCAAGATAACACAAAGAATTTTTATAGTGGTTATATGGATAAAAATCCTTTAGTCCACTCTTCCAGATCACACAGATTCTGGGTTATACTATAATCACTTAGATTACAATATTTCTCCACTTACACCTAAACAACTAATGAGAAGGCTGTAAGCTCACAATAGAATTCACAAAGAAAACCTATCTCTCTGAAGTGA